>APFE031098560.1:100963-111886 GCA_000404065.3 Pinus taeda
TATATATATGAAGACTTAGACTTAGAGGTTTGATGCAAGATCGATTTTGGATTACACATGTGGATTTCATACAAGGGCAAGTGCTACCAAATCTAGGTAGAATCTGAGAGGTACATGAAGCATAATGTCACTCCCATCAATGGCGAGAATGAACCATTGGCTTTCACAGAAGTCATGTTTGGCCACTGCCTCCTTGAGACAACATTGGGGTGTTATCCTGCATGGCCAGCTCCAACCCCACTAGACGCACAGTTGGGACTCCTTCCTTGTCCAACTGATGGTAATGAAACTTGTACAACACATTGTACCAATAGTAGCAGCAGTACTAGCACATCAAGCGGTCCATGTACAGATGATTTGTGGACTATGTACTTTGACGGATCAAAAACACAGGATGGCTCAGAGTCAGGTGTGTTCTAATTGACCCTTGCAACATGAAGCATCTGGTTTCAAGTCGCTTGGAGTTCGAGTGCACGAACAATGTAGCAGAATATGAAGCACTCGTGTTGGGCTTGCAGAAATCCATCAGCCTCAATGTGGTCATGCTCAAAGTGGTAGGTGATTCAGAGATAGTGGTATGGTAGGTAGGTAACACCATTCACTGTTTATCACTGCATCTCAAAATTTAAAAACAAGAGGTATGGCAGCTAATCTCAAAATTCCAAGCATTTAATATCATTGTTGTACCACGTACGCGTAATGCAGCTGCCAATGCACTGGAAAATGTAGCGTCGAGAACTTCACCTATTAGGGATAGATTTACTATTGAAATTTTGTACAAACCATTTATCCCAGACAACATAACTAACTTACCTGTATTTAATGATGATCAACATATACTACATTTCATGGCAAATGCTGACGTCTTCAAAGATGTAGTGACAGACGATGACGAGCACGAGCGCTCTCTGCAAGCGGAAGCTGGTAACATGAAAGGCCACATTATCACAAAAGGTGTGGCATCATTGGAAAAGCTATATGAATTGCAAGAACGGTTCCCGGAGCCATGGAACAACAATACCCATAATTCCATCATGAGGCACGAACTGATAAACCTGGGAACATAACAGGATCCAAAGTTTTTCAATATTAGTACTTGTTGTACACGGCAAGAGCGGAAAGCCTTTATCGCTTGTTCAAACAGTACCGAGATGTGTTCGCGTGGACGTATGATGACTTGAAAACTTATGATGCGTGGATCATCCAACATATCATCTCGATTAAAGAAGGGGTCAAGCCATATCAGCAGAAGCTGAGGAAAGTACATCTGTCACTTGAACCTCTCATACAGAAAGAGATTACTAAGTTGTTGGATGCACAGATCATATACAAAGTTTGACATTCCATACAGGTCTCCAACCTTATTCCTGTATGAAAGAACTCTGGGGAAATCTGCTTGTGTGTCGATTTCCAGACCGTAAACCGTGCCTCGGACAAAGACAACTACCCTGTGTCGTCCATGGACCATATTTTGCAAACAATATCTCGGGCACAAATGTTCTCTCCCTTTGACGGTTTCTCAGGATACAATAAGGTTCTGGTAGCTGAACCTGATAGATTCAAAACTACTTCCCGTACCAACTGGGGTATGTTCACTTATAGAGGAATTCCATTTGGGCTTGTAAACGCAGGTGCAACATTTCAACGCGCTATGGACATTGCCTTTTGCGGACTCATTGGACAAAGTGTGGTGGTATACCTCGATGATGTGACTGTGTTCTCAAGAAGACGAGAAGGCCACATACTCCATCTTAAGAAAAATTTTGAGCGATGCTGAAGATATGAGATTTCCTTGAATCCCAAGAAAAGCGTATTCGCCATTTTAGAGGAGAACCTCCTCGGACACATTGTTGCCAAGAGCAAGGTGGATTTGGACTGGGTCCAAACCATCACACAGATTCCTCACCCGATCCACAAGAAATCCATGGAGTCCTTCTTGGGCAAGATAAACTTCCTTCGGAAGTTCATCTCAGATTATGCGCAGATAGTTAAGCCCATGCAGGACATGATCAAGAAATATGTAGTGTATAGCGGGGGTAAGAAAGAAAAGTATGCATTTGCCCAGATCAAGAAGGCCATTGTAGAAGCGCCTGCACTCTACAACCCAGATTTCAAGAAAGCTTTCCTGCTATACACATTCGCTTCTGATAACTCACTAGCTGGAGTACTCACTCAGAAAGACAAAGCTAATGATGAACGTCCCATCTCTTTCATGAGTGCAAGCATGCAGGGACCAGAGCTCACCTACCTTGCCATCGAAAAGCAAGCTTATGCAGTTTACAAGGTGGTGAAACACTTCAGACCCTACTTGTTGAAGAACCATTGCATAGTCTTCGTCCCCCAGCCGACAGTCCACACATTGCTAGTACAACAAGACCTGGTATTAAGGTGGGATACTAGAAGAGAAGATAAGGGTAACCATGTTAAGTTTGATCCTCTCTGGTATGGCCCATTCAGAATTATAGAAGCCAGGGTAAGTAATACATTCTTCCTGGAGAATCTTGATGGTGAATCCTTACAGCTACCTGTCAATGGGCAGTACCTCAAACATTATTTCCGGTTTTGAAGCACAAGCATCTTATCATTGTAGATACTGGAGTGAATTCATTGTACAAATTCCATAGAATTTTAATTGGATAAGCAATATGTGACTCCATGCCCGAGGTGAAGGCACTGATCTGCGGTTCTTAGTGCTTCTGTGGCAAAAGCATTATCTCCAGGTGGAGCCAGATGTTGTAGCATCTATTGTTATTTAAAATTCATTCTTTAATTTTATAAAAAATGAACAAAAAAATAAATCATATATAATATTCCAAAAATTAAACGAGATTAAAAAGTCCAAAGCAATTATTTATTGATGACGACATTCAAAGCCAATGTAAGTTGGGCCCTGACCCATATTAAAGTGCGAGCAGTATCCTAAAATCTGAGTGAGCATGGGATCAGAAAGTTGATAAAGTGCTATGCGAGGGAGCAACAAGCATGAGTTTTAACTCAGGCTCAACCCCCGTAGTTGACCATGGCACCAAGTTAGTTGACCAAGATCTACGTCCCAAGATTACTGCGGGGGTTCAAACCCGATGAATATCTCGTACATTCCCTACCCCTGCAGCGGGCCACCCTCATCACTTCACTCCATCTCATTTCATCCACTTCATCCGCCACCCTCATTTATTATCAACTGCTCCATTCATTGTTCCCCATCACTTCACCTGTCATTCCATTAATTAAGTTCATTAATTATAGTTTTTGTTTTCCCCCGTTCGATTATTTCATATAAGAGATCAACAAAACCCCGTTGTTTTAGCCTTGTTTTAATATTAAGCATACTTACAGCGAGTTCAACGAATCCAAGTCAGCAACCGTGCTAGTAACATCCAAGTCAGCAACTGTGTTGGTAACTGTCCTCTGTATTTGTCACCTACAGTGACCATGACCCAACAAGTAAGTTCTTCATCAGTTATTCACATCCCCTTAATGGATGTTGAAAGAGATATTTCCGATACCCTCTGTATAATTAAACATCTCTCATTGTATCAAGAAGTCTTTCTAAATCATAAGAAATCTCCTATATTCATGGCAATGGTCAGGTCAGGTGTTCTAGCTGCTTTTGTTCCCAAAACTCATTTATTTCTTGAGTTTATTCAATGGCTAGCCTCAACAATGTACCGCAAGAATTTTTTGTAGTGAATCAGTCTGGGGAAAATGTTTTTCAAGTGGCTTCACAGTTAATACACCAAGCTTTGAATTACCTTGTGTCAAGAAATTACACCACCTTTACTGAGGAATCTCTGATTTCTTATTATGATAGCATGTCTCCTCAGGAGCTCTCTCATTTCACTTCTTTCTTAGCTCCTAAACCTAGAAAATTCTCGTTAAATGGCAAGATTTTCTCTTTAGAAATGTTTGCAGTGGATATAAGACCTGTGTTGCAAGTAATTGCTAAAATTCTAGGGAAAGAAGACTCCAAGTAGGTAGATAAAGTTGTTATGGGATTTTCTCCTTAATGATGAACCCTGAAGTTGTATTAGACATCCCAGCGTCCTAGGTAGATGCCATCAATACTCAATTTATGACTTTGCCTCTCACTGGTTCTTTCAAGTTTCCTTCAATCATTACTTATTTATTTTTGTACCAGAATGCTGAACGTTTCTCAGATTTGGGGTTAAATGTTGTTGATATCAATAAAAATAAGCAATCAGTGGTTTTTTGGACAGACCTAATAAGGAATGATCTAGGAGATATTGGTTTATTTGAATTTACTTCCTTATTTCTTCTAGTGGCTTATAAGATTCTGAATGGAAGCCTACCCCCAACTTTCTTTTCTAAAGCTCAAGAGTGTCTTCAATTGAGTAAGGATGTGAGATGCGGGGATTGGTTCATCTTTGAAGAGCATGCAGAGATTAGGATTTATGGAGCCTCTGTCAAACCTTATAGATTACCCAAGTTTGTGCCAATGAGGCTTTTTGCCATGGAATTCATAAGGCAAAGCTTAAACGTTGATCAAGTTCATTTTGTCCCTATGAAGAAAGGCTTCTTCTTCAAGTTGCTTAAAACAGTGGGACCATTTATTGTAAATACGAGATAGGTTGCCCAGGAAGTTGAAAGATTATTGAATGATATGTGTCTTTTACAGGAGGTTGAGTGGGCTTATGACCCTCACTAAATTATTTCAAAGAGAAGAGTGGAGAATGGCTATTCAGCCTTTGTGCATGAAAGTAGAACTGAAGCAGAAAAATTGGCAAATGGAGGCTTGCAAAGCACTCAAGAAACATAGATTGAAACCCCTAGCATTACTAAAAAAGGGGACAAAAGAGTTAGAGAGGAAATTATTGATCTAGATCAGGAAGAATCTGAAGCAACAAAAAGAATCAAGCTTTAGGATGCAATATCTTCGGCCCAACCAGGTTTGATTATTCAGTTAGGAGACACAGAGGGTGCCCCTGCTTCACCATCCTCCAGAGAACCTGTTCATGATCAGGTTCCTTTAATTCAAAATATGTTTTCTCAAATAGTTGATAAAAATCAGAAGATGAAGTTTAATATGGAAGCTCAGGCTGAGTCTCAGGTAACCCTTGAACAAACAAGATTACTATCTGCCATGGATTTGGAGAAGAGTCAACTCAAAATTGCTTTTTCTCAGCCTATAGAAATATAAGTGGGATCTTCTAGCGATTTCAAGACAGTGAATTTGACTATTGACACTCACAAGCTTCCAATGCTTGACAAGGTCAATCTACACATGCAAACTGGGCAGTTGATTGTAAATGATCTATATAAGACAAATGCAGCAGCTGCCAAAGCTGAGAAAATGCTAAACAAAGTGATTCAACAACGGAAGTTGGAGAAAGCTAACTCTAGAGCTTTGAATGCTCAAGATGATGATCTAAAGAAGATTATAATTAAAATAGGGGTCAATCCTAATGACCAACTTGCTGTTCAAAAATTGTTGTAATCTGCTAAATCAGAAATTGGAGCTTTGAAAAAGAAGTTGAATCTACCTACAGGTGAGCATCCCTTAGCTGCAAGGATAACTGAAGTAGAAAATGAAAAAGAAAAGCTCGTACAAGATGTGTTGCAGAAGACTGAAGAAGTCTCTTTACTTAAAGAAACTCTTGACGAGCTACAAAGACAGGTAGACACTCATGTTTGTACAATGGTAATGCCAACCAACACGGATGATCCAGCAACACAAGTTCTACAATTGGGAACATAGCTTAAAATGGTTGAGCATGATGTGAAGAAAGCTCAAAGAGAGTTAGAAACAACTTGCAAATTATTGAATTTAAGTGAAGAAGAAACAATAAGAGAAAGAGATAATGCCAAGAAATACAGGGAAGATCTCCTGGGGCCAAAGATGAAATCAAAAGGCTAAAGGAGAAAATGAAGGGCAAAATGTCCTTAATTCAAGCCAGAGAAATCCTATGGGATGAAATTATTGAGGTTGTCAGAGGTATTTGGGAGTTTTTGGTGATTATATTTGAAGAAAAAACACTAATTAGGGATATGGAGGAGGTGTTTATTAAAAATAATCAAAAAGATCTAGACAGATCAAAGTTTGCAAACAGGATGATAGACTTCATTAACTCTAAGTCTACTGTAGAGTTGAAGGAGCATGACATGCCAGACAGAATAACATGTGCAATTGATTTCAATAAAATGATTGTCAGAAACATCTACAAGATTACTGCTGAAAAGAAGATAAAGGAGATAAAGGAATCAATTTCAAAGTTTAACATCTTGTTTGACAAAAGGGTTAGGGCTGGACTTCCTTCTTGCTGGGATCTTCAGGGAAACTTGCTGCCATGGAAAACATGAGACTTTGTTGGTTGAGGCAAAAAGCAAAGTTGATAATACTCATGAAAGGACAACAATATTAAAAGGAGCCATCATTGTGAATTTCCTGAACAAAGATTTTAAACTTCTCTGGATGGTGAAGACTCTATTTTCTGACAAACCTACTTATGGTGGGATAACAACTTGCAGAATAGCACTTGACAAGCTAGAGGAAGCACCAAAGTCAAATGTGCCACTATGGAGAAAGTGTAAGGAATGGATGATAGAGCAGAACAAAGGTACATCAGCAGAATCGCATACTCAGGCTACCGATCCGATAGCGACCAACAATCACCAATCATACTCTGATTTCTGTCACTTCTTATTTTCTTGTTTTCTTAAGAAGAATGAGGTGTCTTTTACCCTCCATGTAATATTTTGTAATGATCCTTTACCTTAGATAGTTAGAAAGATAGTTAAAGAGTTTGGCAGTTTTGGTGGTTACCAACTGTTCCATGATGTATAAGAAAAGGAAAAATTATGGAAAGAGGGTTCAAATTTTGAAGGACCTAGCATACACTATTGTATTTTGGATATAAATTGATGATTAATTAAAGAGTCAAGAGTTTTCCACACATTGTTGGGTATGACTTTGTAATTTCTCTGTTATGTGTCATAATGTGTCTTCCTTTATTTAAATATGGTAATGAAGTTGCAGGGCTTTGTTTACTTATGTGAATGAAGTTAAAATCCCTTAAAAGAGCGCTCATATGTTTAAATTTCCTACTTCTACATTTCCTCTAAGTTACAGATAATAGTTTCTATGAAAAGCAGCATATTGTCTCTAACTTTTCAAAGCATTCTTCACTCAACATTTATATTCAGCAATCAAATGGCATTCTGAGACTTTCATGTCACTTAAGTATTGAAGATTGAAAATCGGGGGTTTCAGGTTCTTCATTTGAAAGTATAATATATAATTAAGTGACCACTAAGTGACATAAACAATAAACATTAATGTCTTAAGCACAATTTTTACACAACCAGGAAATTGGTTTCTTAAGGGACAACATTAATTGGCGTTGTTGACGGGGAGAGAAGATAAGAACGCTTTTCCCTGGGTTTTCAATATTTTCCTCTGGTTGTTCAGTGAGGAGGAAATATTTGGCTACAATGAAAACAAAATTAATAATTTTGGCTCCAAAAAGGTCTCATACAAGGTCAGACACCTCACAGCAGAAACTCCAAGCCCTTTTAGACCCTGAGATGCTAGTTTCCAATAGGGTTGGAAGGCCAAAATATCTACTTACACGAAGTCCTACACTGTTTGCACCTGGCAGCAGTTCGACTCATTTTTCATTCAAACATTCATTTTCTACTGACCAAGAGTCATCTTTTACAATCAACTCATTTCAAGAATCCAATTGTCAAGAACTGTCTCTAGAGTCAGTGTATTTTTTAGTACCTACTATAATTATTCAACCTGAACCTATAACTACATTGCCACCTTCTCATACTCCATTTACCCCTCAGTGAGTTTCAACATCTGCTAGAAATCAGGGTTCAGTAAGTTCAGGGGAAAATATGGCAACACCTGCATTCTTGATGAATAGGTGTGCACCTATTCAATTTCCACCACAGTTGAATCAAATGCCACAAGAATATTTGAAGATTCTTCCTCGTTTCACAGGAGAGGATGAACAAACAGTAGAGAATCATATAACAATATTTTGTAATTTTGCATAAAACCTAAATGTTGAACATTCAGATGTTGTTCTAAGACTTTTTGTGCAATCCTTGGATGGCGAAGCAAGAAAATGGTTTAAAGGACTTCCTAATAACTCTATTCCTACATGAGATGATCCGAAATGGATACTAAATCAAGAAGAAAAGGTATTACAAACTGATGTGCAGGAAAATGCCTATATTATTTAGTGTAACAGATTGAAAAATTGCGAATAATATAGACAATGAACAGTGATAAAACATAATAAACACACATCAACACAGTCAAAATAATGAAGGAGTTCACCAGACCCCCTGGCTACGTCTCCTCGTCCAAGATTTCATTGTCGACCTCTATATTATGTCTTTAAGAGTGGAATATTACAAGTGTGAGCTCAAACCGAGTCTCAACACAACAATGACAAAAACAACATGGATTTACTCAAAATCCTCAAGTCTACAAGAGTACACATCCGCTTCCTCTTGCTCTTTGTCTTATGCTTTCTCTTGCTCTCTCTCTATCCTGCTATTGAGCGGTTTTTAAGCCTCTCGGCCTTGTTCGTTCGCCTTCCTTTTCATGCTCTCTGCCTCCCGGCCTTTGTCCCTTCATCTCCCTTTTCGGCATTGGACACATTATGTTAAAACAAAATGCTTAAGGCACAAAGAACTCCTTTTAGAAACGGAAGGATCGGCAGGCGCGGTGAAACCGACCGTTCGGTCTTCCTCCGCACAAATTCCTGATATAATGCATATTTGGTCTATATACAATATTATCGGAATACAAAGAAATATATAGAAATCCCGACAACAAAACTGATTATGGAACTCAAAATTTATGAAATTATGTATATAATCCTTTCGGGTCCGCTTTATCGCATGTTGCATAGTGCCGCTCCTTTGTATTGTCGCGATGTGTTATTGTGATGCGATATCGCGATCGGAGATTGCATATGGTAAGTACTCGAGCCCTCAGTAAGTCCTCCCTTTGGTGATATTGCGATGCAATCTCCGTCGTTGATCTGCGATCTCTAATCTGACGGATGACAATCATTTCGGATGGCCCACTTGCGCAGAGATTACCTGCCTGAAAAGAGTGGTTTTCTCTCTCCTGCGCTATGCTACATGTCAACCAGTGTATGGAATCGGGTGAAGCCCTTCCAATACCACTTACCGCCTGTAGCCTGCCCAAATTACCATTTACCACGGAACTCAAATCCTTCGCTGTTTAATTCATAACTACTTTAGGTCCGCTGAAAGCCTTCCGCTTGTGTTAAGTCCTCGCTTTAGTTTATTGCGATGCGATATTGATCATTTATCCCCACTGTTGATCTGTGCACTCGATCCACGGTCCATGTTATATCGCTAACCGCAATCGCAATTCCCTTACGGCTAAGGTTTGAACACAATGCTTGCTTTCTCCTGATGCAATATCATTTGATGGACTTACTCTATTTTCACAGTTTTAAAACATATTTTTGAAGACTTTTAGACTTAGAGGTTTTTATACGTGATCCAAAATTTGGATCACGCCTTCCCACTGAAAAGCTTTTGGACCACCAAAAGTTGGTTTTTAGCATTCGAGCAAGTGAGGACACTGCTCCTTCACCTGTCTAACTTCTATCCATCGTGCTTTGCTTGGATTTGAACCTTTGAGTCCCACTCTCAGGTACTCAACATCCCCTTGATGTGTAGTTCTTACCTTCCTGTCCATAACTGTGTCCTCCTGTAACTCATTGAGATACTTAGGCAACCAATCCCCAATAGAAGACAACTGACTTTGCTCTTCAGGATCTTCAATCAATGAAGGTTCATATAATTTCAAGTTTTCTGCAAGATTTGCATATAAGCTGGCAAATCAAGGAGAAAAACATTTTCACCAATTTTATCAAGTATCTTGAAAGGTCCATACCTTATTGGATTTAGCTTCTTACCTTCACCCTGCATTCTGTCTTTGTTGATGTACAGCCAGACTTGATCACCAACTTGAAAATTATGCTTAACTCGATGTTTGTCATGTCTTGCCTTGTACTTGGCTTGACTTCTTTCCAGTTGTTCCTCTACTACCTAGTGAATTTCCTGGATTTGTTCAATGAACTTGGTTGCTTTGTCCACATCACTGTGTCCATCAACTGCTATGTCTTTTCAAAAGACAAAATCCAAGGGAGACTTTGGTATAAATCCAAAACAAGTCTCAAAATGAGATCTCTGAGTAGAAGAGTGCTTGGCACGGTTATAAGCACATTGCACATAACACAAATGCTCATCCCAAAGCTTGGGATGCTTGCTGCAATAACCTCTGAGCAACTGGATCATTGTCTGACCATCTGTTTGTGGATGAAATGTTGTGTTCTTCTTCAACCTAGTGTCTATCAACTCCGATAGATTTGACCAAAACTTCCAAACAAATCGAGAATCTCGATCAAATAGAAGTGGGTAACCCAAAATGAACCCATACATTCTGAAAGAACAACTTGGTTGTTTGTTCAGTTGTAACCTGCTTGTTACATGTGTTTCCGGGAAAACTAGTGTCTATTTGATCTACTAGTCCCACTAAGATGGGTAGCTATCTTAGAAACAAACAATTCAAAGTAACTTGTGTTTTCCTTTATGTATGATAGACAAGAGAGAAGTAGAGAGCACGAACCTGAATCTTTCGCTTGGCTCCTTGCTTGTTTCCTTTCTCCTTTGATAGAGCCTGCCACTCCTTTCTCACTTGTTCCGATTTAAAGAACACCTGTAGAGGCAAAGCAACAGAACACCATCAAAGCATAGAGATCTATAATACCATAAACAATGCAGAATCATAAGTACATTAACCATACAATTGCATTCACAAATAGCAAGATTCACAAATACACAAGTATATGGAGGAAAACTCAAATAACTTTATTGATAGTAGAAGTAGAAGAGAGGATTACAACC
>APFE031098560.1:128232-161059 GCA_000404065.3 Pinus taeda
GGTTAAGATTTTGATATTGAACTGGCTAAGATTTTTCTTCCTTCTGTGAAATTGTGTGTTCTATAATGCTTCTTTTCCATTCACTATGTATAGCATATAAAGTGTGTCTAAGGGGGTAGGAAGATTGGAAAGTCTTGTGATCCTTGAACTATGTTACAAGGCAGAAACCCAATGGGGCAGGGTAGGTGCATCCCCACAAAGGGGTCACAAATACCAAAGTTGGTGTTGGCTAGTGCCTTGAGCTAGAAAATTTCCTTTAGCCTTGTATTAACAATGAATCTGGAGAGGATTATAATATTATCTTTATAAGATTTATATCAGTTAAGATTGATGAATAAAATTCATGAGACATGAGCTAGGATGTCCTTGCAAGGTGGTTGTTGATTATTGGAAGCTATGATGGCCATTATGTCAGGCCAGGTGGTCACACTCCCTTGATCGTGAGCACGATTGTGATCAAGATGGAAGACTTCATAGTCTAGATTGATTGTTTAGCAGTGATAGTTAGTGGGCTCATTCACAAAAGCTTCTATTTCACTAATCCTTGTTATAGAGTTGTCAGATGCAATTTCCAAAGGTTTTAATTACACTATAGAGTTGAGTTCTGAGAGAGTTGTGATTCACAGTGTTAAGTATAGCAGCGATGACACTTGAATGAAGACAAGCATAGTAGAGGTATCAAACTCTGTTATAAGCTTACCTGCATATTATAAGGGACTTGGTTGGCTTTTTTATAATCTTATAAACAAGTTCCATGTCGTGGAAATGTGAAAAAAAACAGTGATATTGCCACCATGTGGCTCTTTGTCATATATGGTTTTATACTTTTTTCAAAAAATTTCTCTAAGATTCACAATGCTAAGATTCACTAGGACTTTACAAGTTTTATTATTTAGTGAAAGACTCGCCAAGATCTTACAAGATTTTATAATTGAGTAAAATATTCGCCATGCCTGGTGAGAGATTCGCCAAAAAATTATATATACATATTATATTATTGATAAAATCACCTTCCATTTTTCCTATATACCATGGAGATTCGCCCATTTATTATACATATAAATTCAGGGGGGGTTCTTAAAATTTTCCCTGCTTCTTAGGTTTCCGTTTTGGATGCAGAGACCAACAGTGTGCCTCATCGTGTCCTTCTTTATTGTAATGAGTGCATGAAGCTTTATCTTTCTTTACAGTGTTTGCTTTCCTCTCCTTCCATTTTAGTTTCTTCTTTTCCTTATTCTTGTTTACAAAAGGTTTAGATGACTTCCCAACCTCTGGGTTTACATTCTTACCTCGAGCCTCTACATATGTTGCTTGCACTGATACATCATCTAAGCTAGTGGGATTAAACATGAGTATAATATGCTTTAAATAGCTATGAAGACCACCTATACACTTCAATAAAGTCTCAGGTGAATCTAATGATATACCTAGAGTTAAAGCTCTCTTTCTGAATTCCTGAGTATAACTCTGTACACTTTGACCCTTCAATTGGCGAAGAGTTTGCCAACTCATCATTTTCTACTGCATGTAAGCTAAATGATAGAATCGATTTTTGATAGCAGAAACAAACTCATTCCAGGTAGAAATGATTTTACCATGTTTTTGCAAATCGACTTGTGTTTTACCTTCTCACTATATTAGTGTAGTTCCTCCAAGTCGAAGGCTAGCCAGCTGAATCTTCTTCCTTTCTGAATCAACGTTCTATACCTTGAAATATACATCAATTTGTCTTGTCCAATTATCTAGCTTTTCTGCATTGAGTTCTCTATCATAAATTGGCAAATCAAACTTCACATCTAATTTGATTAAGGAAGTTTTCTTCTTCTTAGAAGAGCTAGTGTTATGTGAAGAAGATGATGAGGATGATGAAGGTGATGATGGAGGAGATGGTGGAGGAGGCATTTCCCCTTTCCCTTTGCCTTCTGGAGGGGCAACTAGAAAAGGTTCCTCTGCTCCTTTGTCTGGTTTAGGTGTTGAAGTGCTCTCACCTCGACCCTTCTTAAATTTCAGATACATCTCTTCCAGCATAGCTCAAATTGTCATAATTTTTTTTATAAACGGAGATTCTGATCCCAATGGAGCTTCTTCTACCATTCTCCTCTGAGAATAGACTCTTCCAAACTCTGGATTAGCCTCAACAAGTTCTCCTTCTCTTAGTCTGAGCTTTAATCTAGTTAGCATTCAAAATCCAGCACAAGCTTGTCTAAACTTAATAAAACCAAAACCAATTGCTCTGATACCACTTGATCCGAAATGGATACTAAATCAAGAAGAAAAGGTATTACAGACTCATGTGCAGGAAAATGCCTATATTATTTAGGGCAATAGATCGAAAAGATTGCGAATAATATAGACAATGAACAGTTATAAAACATAATAAACATACATCAACACAGTCAAAATAATGAAGGAGTTGACCAGACCCCATGGCTACATCTCCTGGTCCAAGGTTTCAGTGTCGACCTCTATATTATGTCTTTAAGAGTGGAATATTACAAGTGTGAGCTCAAACAAAGTATCAACACAACAGTGACAAAAACTACAGGGATTTACTCGAAATCCTCAAGTCTACAAGAGTACACAACCGCTTCCTCTTTCTCTTTGTCTTCTGCTTTCTCTTGCTCTCTCTCTGTCCTGCTAAACAAATGGGAGTCAAATCAATTTATTTTTTTGGAGATTCAAAGCTAATTATAAACAAATAAAAAACCACTGCTAGAAAAAACACCGTAGGCTTAGGGCATACAGGAACGAAGTGTGGGATTTGGTTGAGAACTTCTTTGAAGCTTTCAACATTCAGTTCCTTCCAAGGGATGGAAACAGATTAGCAGAGTCATTAGTTGTGGCTGCTAGTACTTTTAGGCCTCCTATTATTCCAAAGCTAAGATATGAGGTTGAAATGAGGCATATGCCTTTTGTCCATGATAATATAAAGCATTGGCAAATATTTGAAGATGATCAGCAAATTAAAGAATTTTTGGCTATGATTGAAGATTTTCAAGATACCGATATTGATCAAGATGAAGATGAAGCAATAGAGGATTCAGAAGTAAGTGGTTTGAAAATTTCTATTGTTAATAAAAAAATTTTTCAATTGAAAAATAATATTCTTCCAAGGGGACTTGCTCCTCTTGAAAGAATTTTTAACTCTAATGATGTAGCTATTAGTTCAGAAAAAATTCCATAGGATGAGCACATTCAAGATTATAATATTGGAACTCAGGAGGAGCCTAGGTTAATCAAATTATTTGACGGAGTTCCACTGAATTATAAGGAAAGATATCTTAATCTTTTTAAGGACTATATTGATGTTTTTTCTTGGTCCTATGAGGATCTCAAAACATATGATACAAGTATTATTCAACACAAGATTCCATTGAAAGAGGGGATAAAACCATTTAAGTAGAAACTTAGACTGATAAATCCACTGCTTTTACCGTCAATTGAGAAAGAGGTAAAAAAGTTGCTTGATGCCAAAATAATAGTTCCACTCAGGTACTCTGATTGGGTGGCCAATTTAGTCCCTGCAAGGAAGAAAAATGGAGAGATAAGGCTACGTGTGGACTTTAGAAATCTCAATAGGGCTTCCTTAAAAGATAACTACCAATTACCTAAAATGGATCATGCATTGTAGAAGGTAACAGGATCATTCAGGATGTCAATACTGGATGGGTTCTCTGGGTATAATCAGGTTGCCGTGGATAAAGAAGATCAGAAAAAAACCGCATTCACAACTCCTTGGGAACTTTTATGTACGCTCGAATGCCTTTTGGGCTGATGAATGCAGGTGCTACATTTCAGAGGGCCATGGACATTGCTTTTGTGGGTGACAAGTTTGTAGTGATATATTTGGATGAAATTACTATTTTCTCCGAGTCTGATGAGGAGCACCTAAATCATCTTAAGAAGACTTTTGAGAAATGTAGAAAGTTTGAGCTTTCCTTGAAGCCTAAGAAGTCTATTTTTTCTCTTGAAGAGGGCAAGTTGTTGGGGCACATTGTTTCTAGGGATGGAGTGAAGATAGATCCAACAAGAGTACAAGTTATGCAGAAAATACCCCTGCCCAGGAGTACGAAAGACATTCAAAGATTTCTAGGAAAAAATAAACTTTTTAAGGAGGTCCGTGTCTAACTATGCAGAAATTGTAGAGGAAATTACAAATATGCTGAAGAAGGAGAATGAAGTACATTGGACCAAGGGATCCAGAGAGTCATTCTCCAGAATTAAAGAAGCATTACAAGCAGCTCCAGTCCTAATTAGCCCTGATTATCAAAAGCCTTTCCAAGTTTTTTCATTCGCATCACCTAATTCAAAAGTTGTTGTCTTGTTGCAGAAAAATGATGAAGAGAAGGAGCAGCCAGTTGCTTTCTTTAGAAAGATTCTCAAGGATGCTGAACTAAAGTATAATATTCTTGAAAAACAGGTATATGCTTTGGTAAAAGCCCTAAAGGCCTTCAGAACTTATGTGTTGCAGTCACAGGTCATTGCTTATGTGCCAAATGTTGCAGTAAAAGATGTATTAGTACATAGTGATGTTGAAGGAAAAAGAGGAAAATGGATAGTCAAGATCCAAGAGTATGACTTGGACATAAAGCCCACAAAGCTGGTAAAAGGGAAAGGATTGGAAAAGATGTTGTTAAATTGGCAACTAGGGCCAAACTTCATGTGGGTCATCTTATTCATGGCTAATAATATTTTTATTAGATTCCTCCCATCGAGAGGTGTAGGATTGATCTAAATATCATCCGATTCCGATAAGTATTTATGGAGATATGAATTTATTTTGATTTTGGAATTATTATCAAGCCGACCTACAACTCATGTAGGCTCAGAAGCCCAACTGTGGCATCTATTCAAACATCAATGTTGTGTATAAATACAGGAGGACTTTTCCTCATTTGCACTCACTCATCTCATCACATCTCTCTCTCTCTCTCTCCTGCGTAGAAAATAGGGTCTTCTCTACTGTGCAGAAAAGAATCTCTCTCTCACACATGTGGAAGGAAGCTGTTGAACCTGAAGGTTCAACTGCAGATCCAAAGTTTGATCAACGTGGACCATCAAACCTCCTCTTCTGAATTATGCTGTAGGTTCTTCTGAACCTCCTCTGAAGGCTGCAACTTTTGGTTGAGGAATCAAGTCGATCCGACGGTCGGTTTGCGAGATATCGACTGCCTTAGTTTGAAGGACGCTGCTGAAACTGAAGCTGCAACTACAGAAGTGAAGTTTGACCAGCGTGGACCATCAAACCTCGTCTTCTGAACTGCGCTGTAGGTTCATCTGAACCTCCTTTGAAGGCTGCAACTTTTGGTGGTGGAATCAAGCCGATCCGACAATCGGTTTGTGAGATATCGACTACCCTAATTTTGATGATGAAGCCGCTAATGCTGATGCTGCTGATCTAGGGTTTGCCACTGCTGATATAAATCAGATTTATTGTACTATTTCTCTTTGCTGAATTATTGAAGATAAAAGAAGATTTGATCAAAGGGTTTCCCCACACATTGTGGGGTTTGTCCCTGGCTAGCCGCCACATCTTGTGTCTCTTGTCTTGGCTTGTTTTCTGTCGATCGTTTAATGTTCTATCTGCACTTTACTTTATGTACACGTGATTGCTAATCTGTGGAATATAATAAGACAAAGAAGTAAATTGTTATAAGCATAGAACATACCATAACTTAACATGGTATCAGAGCTGAGGTGAAGACAAAGCCCGAGCAAGAGCAAGAGCAATCACCGAAGAGAAGATAGGCAAGGCTATCCTAGAAGAACAAGGAGTGTTGGACCATGTGAGAAGCAATATTGTTGAGCCTCCATCAAATGCATCTGCTGCTGCCAGGTACAAATGGAAAATCGGAGAAGTCAAAACAAAGAAGATCGTTCGGGACTCTAGGACTCTATCGACAAGCACTTGGTGGCCTACATCTCTAACCTGAACACCTCCAAGGAAATCTACGATAGACTGGTGAGTTTATTTAAAGTTAATGATGCAAATCAAGTTTTGTTTCTTAGAAATAAGTTGAGGGAAATCAAGAAGGGTAAAGATAAGAGTATGCAAGCATACTTCTTAAGAATCACCGAGATCAAGAACGATCTCCTATCTATTGGGGAGACTATTACTGATAGGGAAATGGCACTCACAACTCTTGGAGGATTACCATCCGAATGGTACGTGTTTAGGACTACTCTTCTGAACAATAATGTAATTCCTGGTTTCAAGGAATTAATGGCTAGATGCATTCTAGAAGAAACAAGGGTAGAAGAGCAAGAAATGGCCATGCCTAAAGGTCCTCCTGCTACCTTTTCTTCTCATGCTAAGAATTTAAATAATTATGGGACTAAATCAAAAGGAAAGGCTAGACCTAAGGGTGGAAGAAAAGGACGATGTTACATTTGCGATGAAACAGGTCACTATGCAAGGGAGTGCCCAGATAGAAAGGACTCACACCAGGACGATGATCAAAATCCCTCTGATGGCAATCAAAGGAATGACAAATTCAATAACAAAGGTAAGAGGAGAGCTGGGAATGAAGGAAGAGGACAACCATTCAAGAAGGCTAGAAATTCCAGGATTTATTAAATGCACCTAACCTCAAGAACCTGGTGTCCATCTCGGCAATGGAAGACAAAGGCTACAAGGTAACCTTCAGCGATGGCAAGGTACGCATATGGAAAAATAATGTTAAAGATGCCTTTACTCTTGGGTTTCGTGTTGATTCATTATATCAGGTCGATGGAAGTCTGCTAGGTGTCATGTCTTATGACACATCTCTTCAGTCTGAACTTTGGCATCGGAGGTTTGCCCACCTTCATTATAAAGCTTAACCATGTAGAAAAGGTGACAGGATGCCCGAATTCTGAGTAGAGAAAGAAGTGTTGTCAAGATGTGCCGAAGGAAAGCTCAAAAGGGGACCATTCCCCTCAAGCCTAAGCAAGACCTCCGATATATTACAGTTGGTTCACTCAGGCATACCTGAGGTTGGCATTAAGAGGGAGACTACTACACCACATACTCCAAAGCAGAATGGTGTGGCACCGTACGATTGTGGAAGCTGTCTCTATGGGTAGATGATGTAACAATGCCTAATGTGGAAGAGTCGATGGATCCTGTTTATCCACCTAAGCCTTCCTCTTCCAGGAAGTGGCCTTCATGGCTTTGGGGGATACTTGATGATGCTGAAAGACATGCTGCACCCTGAGGAACCTTCCGTGAAAGTAAGAAACCCAACAGGTATCAGGGATACCTGACCAGTATGAGCACAATCATACAAAATGAGCCTTCATAATTCTCAGATGTCGTCGAGCATCAAGTATGGAAGGATGCTATGACCATTATGGAGAATGATGTCTGGGAAGTAGTTTCCAGACCCCAGGACAAGACAATTGTTACTTCAAAATGGCTTTACAAGATAAAGCTGCAACAGATGGAAGTACGAAATAGTATAAGGCTCGTTTTGTTGCTCGTGGTTTCTCCCAGAAGGAAGGTATAGACTATGATGTGATATTTTCACCTGTTTTCAGATATACGACCATCCGCTCGATCATAGCCCTTGCGGCTTCACAAGGATGGAACCTACATCAGATGGATGTCAAGACTGTGTTCTTGCACGGTTCAATCAAAGAAGAGGTCTACGTGGAGAAACTCGAAGGATTTGAGATTTATGATCGAAAATATCATGTATGCTGGTTAAGAAGGCTCTCTATGGGCTGAAGCAAGCGCCCCGAGCATGGTATGAGAGGATCGATAGCTACTTGATGAAGTTGGGATTCACTAGCAGTGAAGCCGATCCTAACCTTTACTTTAAGGTTGAAGATGACAAGCCTCTCATACTGGTACTGTATGTGGATGAACTCTTTCTAACAGGTGCAAACCCTCTCATTCACAAATGTAAGAGGGAGTTGGCTTTTGAATTTGAAATGAAGAACCAAGGACTTGAAGTGTGGCATAAGCCAAGGGAAATTTTCCTATCTCAAGGAAAATATGTGGTGAAGATTTTGAAAAGATTTGGTATGGTGGACTACAAGCCTGTGACTACTTCGAGGATCTTAACTTTCAAAAGTTATATGGTACTAGTGATGTCGGACCAAATTTGGGAAATGCCTCTGAGTTTCAAAAAACTCATTCACGTTGATGTTCTTGGTGAACCTCTGTCCGAACATATGTTTTACAGTTAGCATTGTGAGCTCATATTTGGTTGAGCCTCACTAGATTGGTACCAAGAATCTTCTGAGATGTCTTCTGAGATGGATTGAGATACACTGCCGGAAATATGAAACTGCATGATTATTCGAATGCTGATTAGGCAGGTAGTGTGGAGGATCACTGGAGCACTTTTTAGTGCTGTTTCTCTTTGGATTCTGCTTCGATATAATGGATGAGCAGGAAGTAGAAGTTGGTTGCCATAAGCACCGCTGAGACCCGATACATATCTACGAGTATGATCTCATATGAAGCTGCCTGGTTGGGGAAGCTCTTCAATGCACTGTTTGAACACATACCACTGTGATTCTCTGTAACAACCAGAGGTGGGATTCGATTATTGAGGAATCCCGTATTCGTCGATTGCTCCAGCAGATAGACATCATCTGGGATATGGTAAGTCGATGAGAACGCATTAAGATGATGTACAGGTCGATACACCTTGTCAAAGCCCCGAGGAAAGATCTAATTTGCGATTTTCCCAAACGACTTGGATTCGTCAAGAAACCCTTGTACAAGGGTCCTGCATGTTGCATACATTGAGCTCTCGAAGCTCTGAGGGCTTGCGGTTCTTACTGGAGCAACATACAACCACAGGGTGACTCACCCTCCCCTGGTGGTGCGCACTGGAACAAGATGATTCGCTCTCTTGTGGGACAAGATGATTCGCTCTCTTGTGGAACAGGATGATTCGCTCTCCTGTGTAGCAGGATGATTAGTTCTCCTGTGAGGCTTGGATTGATGTGTTCTCCATGGCGATTGTAGTAGGATTGATGTGTTTTCCTGTGAGGCCTGGATTGATGTGTTTTCCATGGCGATTGTAGCAGGATTGATGTGTTCTCATGTGAGGCTTGGATTGATGTGTTCTCCATGGCGATTGTAGTAGGATTGATGTTTTCTCCTGTGAGGACAGGATTGATTAGTTCTCCTATCGAGGCATCGTACCCATGCAGTTTTGGACTCATGGGAAGTACCTCTCATCTAATCAATGAGCAGAGAAATGAAGTTAGGGACCATAGTAGTACCGATGGACGCATCGTTGTATCTACCATACTCCCTACGCTAGGATGACCTCCATTGATCTGGGATCAATGATACTAGTCTGGGCCTAGTGGTAGGAGTGGTACATTCTATGACACTGACTTCGGGTCGGTTGAGACTAGTCTGGGACCAGTGGTACGCACTCTGAGACTGACTTTGAGTCAGTGGAGGATGTTACTAGTCTGGGACCAGTGGAAGGAGTTGTACATACTATGACACTGACTTCGGGTCGGTTGAGACTGGTCTGGGACCAGTGGTACATACTTTGAGGCTGACTTTAAGTCAGTATGATACATCCTCGATCATTTCTTCTTCTTCATAATTCAGACAAAAGCAGAGCATAACAAAACAAAGCAGAGCAGAGCATAACAGAGCAGAGCAGTACAGATCAGTACAGATCAATACAGGGCTGAACAAGACAAAGCAGAACAAGCAGAATAGAGCAAGAGTAGGGAAAGGGTCAGGCTGTACAGGGCAATGCATTTGATGGATGAATATTAGCGACCGACAGACAAATTGCAGATGAAGTTCTCCCTAGTTGAGAGGGAGTGTTAAATTGGAAACTAGGGCCAAACTTCATATGGGTCATCTTATTCATGGCTAATAATATTTTTATTAGATTCCTCTCATCGAGAGGTGTAGGATTGATCTAAAGATCATCCGATTCCGATAAGTATTTATGGAGATATGAATTTATTTTTATTATGGAATTATTATCAAGCCGACCTACAAGTCATGCAGGCTCAGAAGCCCAACAGTCGCATCTATTCAAATATCAACGTTGTGTATAAATACAGGAGGAATTTTCCTCATTTGCACTCACTCATCTCATCACATCTCTCTCTCTCTCCTGCGCAGAAAAGAGGGTCTTCTCTACTGCGCAAAAAAGAGTCTCTCTCTCACACATGTGGAAGGAAGCTGCTGAACCTAAAGCTACAAATGCAGATCCAAAGTTTGATCAGCGTGGACCATCAAACCTCCTCTTCTGAACTACGTTGTAGGTTCATCTGAACCTCCTCTGAAGGGTACAACTTTTGGTGGTGGAATCAAGTCGATCCAACGATCGATTTGTGAGATATCGACTGCCCTAGTTTGAAGGACGCTGCTGAAACTGAAGCTGCAACCGCAGATCCAAAGTTTGACCAGCATGGACCATCAAACCTCCTCTTCTCAACTGCGCTGTAGGTTCATCTGAACCTCCTCTGAAGGCTGTAACTTTTTGTGGTGGAATCAAGCCGATCCGACGGTCGGTTTCTGAGATATCGACTGCCCTAGTTTTGATGATGAAGCCGCTAATGCTGATGCTGTTGATCTAGGGTTTTCTACTGCTGATATAAATCAGATTTATTGTACTATTTCTCTCTGCTGAATTATTGAAGATAAAAGAAAATATTTGATTAAGAGGGTTTCCCCACACATTGTGGGGTTTGTCCCTGGCTAGCCGCCACATCTTGTGTCTCTTGTCTTGGCTTGTTTTCTGTCGATCGTTTAATGTTCTATCTGCGCTTTACTTTATGTACATGTGATTGCTAATATGTGGAATATAATAAGAAAAAGAAGTAAACTGTTATAAGCATAGAACATACCATAACTTAACATATGTTAACATAGTCTAACTTTCAGGCATTGGGAATCAACTAGATGACACCTGTGAATGAAGGAACAATTGAAGAAGGTAAAGAAAAACCAGATCCAGGTATGAAGATCAGGTATAAATTTTTATGTTCAGAATGGTACAAGCATATAGTTCATTATTCGTTTTTTCTTTCTTGTCCTCAACCCTTGGATAGAACAAAGTATAGAGCATTAAAGATCAAAGCATAGGCATATGTGATTGTTTAGGGAAGATTGTATTGGAAGGATCCTGTAGGAATTTTGTTGTTATGTTTAACAGAGGATGAATTCACAGAAACCACCAAAGATGATCATAAGTTATGTGGAGGAAATTATAGGAAGGCTACTGCACATAAAATCCTCCATGCACGGTTTTATTGGCCCACTCTATTTGGTGATACATATAAGTTTTTCAGAAGTTGTCAGAAGTGTTATCTTTTTGGTGAGAAGAAGGGGCTAGCTCCCTTGCCTTTGATCCTAGTCTTCATAGAAGAACCATTCATACAATGGGGATTAGATTTTGTTGGAGAGATTAACCCACCTTCAAGTGGGTAGCACAAGTGGGTTCTTACAACTACTAATTATTTCACCAAGTGGGTAGAAGCTATACCTACTAAAATGGAAAATGACCAGGTGGTGATGAAGTTATTAGAAGAGAATATTTTTAGCAGATTTGGATGTCCTGTCAAAATTATAACAGACAATGCTCAAGTCTTCAGTTCAAGTAAGTTTAGTGCTTTTTGTCAAAAGTATAATGTTATTATATCCCATTCAACAACCTATCATCCACAGGGAAATGGATTGGCTAAATCCACGAACAAAACATTGATGAAGATCCTTAAGAAAACTATTGCAGAGAACCAAAAGGACTGGGATTCCAAGTTAAAGTTTGCTCTATGGGCTGCTAGAGTAACTACAAGAAGGTCTACAAGAAAATCACCTTTTGAGTTAGTGTATGGAACCCAGGCTCCGTTCCCAAGTCAGCTTGTGAAGCTTGTGATTGCAATTGTTCAGGAGGCAAAAGAAGAGCCCAATGCCCTGATAAGAAGAATGAATAAGGTAGTAGAGTTAAGTGAAAACAGGGATAAGGTAAGAGACAACTTGATTATGTATCAATCAAAGATGAAGAGTATTTTTGACAGAAAAGCTAGGGAGATTGAACTTAAAATTGGAGACCTGGTATTAAGGTGGGATACTAGAAGAGAAGGTAAGGGTAAACATGGTAAGTTTGATCCTCTCTGGTATGGCCCATTCAGAATTATAGAAGTCAGGGAAAATAATACGTTCTTCCTGGGGAATCTTGATGGTGAATCCTTACAGCTGCCTGTCAATGGGCAATGCCTCAAACATTATTTCTAGTTTTGAAGCACAAGCATCTTATCATTGTAGATACTAGAGTGAATTCATTGTACAAATTCCATAGAATTTTAATTGGATAAGCAATATGTGACTCCATGCTCGAGGTGAAGGCACTGATCTGCAGTTCTTAGTGCTTCTGTGGCAAAAGCACTATCCCCAGGTGGAGCTAGATGTTGTAGCATCTATTGTTATTTAAAATTCATTCTTTAATTTTATAAAAAATGAACAAAAAAAATCATATATTATATTCCAAAAATTAAACGAGATTAAAAAGTCCAAAGCAATTATTTATTGATGACGACATTCAAAGCCGATGTAAGGCGGGCCCCGACTCATATTAAAGTGCGAGCGGAATCCTAAAATCTTAGTGAGCATGGGATCAGAAAGTTGATAAAGTGCTCTGTGGGGGAGCAACAAGCATGAGTTTTAACTTAGGCTCAACCTCCGCAGTTTACCATGGCATCAAGCTGGTTGACCAAGATCTACGGCTCAAGATTACTGTGGGGGTTCAAACCTAATGAATATCCCGTACATTCCCTACCCCCGCAACGGGTCACCCTCATCACATCACTCCATCTCATTTCCTCCACGTCGCACGCCACCCTCATTTATTATCAACCGCTCCATTCACTGTTCCCCATCACTTCACCTGTCATTCCATTAATTAAGTTCATTAATTACAGTTGTTGTTTTCCCCCTTTTGATTATTTCATATCAGAGATCAACAAAACCCCGTTGCTTTAGCCTTGTTTTAATATTAAGCACTCTTGCAGCCAGTTCAACGAATCCAAGTCAACAACCATGCCAGTAACATCCAAGTCAGCAACTGTGCTAGTAACTGTCATCTATATCTATCACCTACAGTCACCATGACCCAACAAGTAAGTTCTTTATCAATTATTCATACCCCCTTAATGGATGTTGAAAGAGATATTTCTGATACCCTCTATACAATTAAACATCTCTCATTATATCAAGAAGTCATTCTAAATCATAAGAAATCTCCTATATTCATGGCAATGGTTAGGTCAGGTGTTCTAGCCACTTTTGTTCCCAGAACTCATTTATTTCCTGAGTTTATTCAATGGCTAGCCTCAACAATGTACCCTAAGAAATGTTTTGTAATGGATCAGTCTGGGGAAATTTTTTTTCTAGTGACTTCACAGTTAATACACCAAGCTTTGAATTACCCTGTGTCGGAACTTACACCACTTTTACTAAGGAATCCTTGATTTCTTATTATGATAGCATGTCTCCTCAGGAGCTCTCTCATGTCACTTATCTCTTAGCTCCTAAGTCTAGCAAATTCTCGTTAGATGGCGAGCTTTTCTCTTTAGAAATGTTTTCAGTGGATATAAGACCTGTGTTGCAAGTAATTGCTAAGATTATAGGGAAAGAAGACTCCAAGCAAGTAGATAAAGTTGTTCTGGGATTTTTCTCCTTAATGATGAAGCCTGAAGTTGTATTAGACATCCCAGCATTCTGGGTAGATGCCATCAATACTCAAGTTATGACTTTGCCTCTCACTGGTTCTTTCAAGTTTCCTTCAGTCATTACTTATTTATTTTTGTACCAGAATGCTGAACATTTCTCAGGTTTGGGGTTAAACGTTGTTGATATCAATAAAAAGAAGCAGTTAGTGGTTTTCTAGACAGACCTAATAAGGAATGATCCAGGAGATAGTGGTTTATTTGAATTACTTCCTTATTTATTCTAGTGGCTTATTGATCTAGGTGGATGTTGGTGGCCACCTACCTATCCCACTTGGACCCCCACAACTATCTCTTTCAGTTTTTTGGTTTCCTTAATTGTAGCACAATTTACTATTTTTAGTAGTTTTTCGGTCCTGAACTTCCGAAGCCGTTTTGAGGTCCTAAATGGCGTTTTTTGGGAAATCTGGGAGCAACATGGGTCCTTGGACCAATGTTTCTCTTCCCAAAGTTATAGTCCCCAGATAGATCTTTCTAACGAGCTATTGTGCACGTCAAATGGAGATCGTATGCCAAAGTTACAACCCCGGGAAGTTGATGTACCAATTTACACAAACAGGGCCCACAGTTTGGCGTTTCATCTTCTAGGGTTAGGTTTTTGGATGTTTAGGGTTTTCCATTGTTTCTCAACAATAAATAGGCCTTCGAGCCTTATTGTAAGACAGTTCAGAGGCATGTAGCCGCCACATCTCTTCTAAGAGATAAGCTACCATCACCCTAGCTAGTTTACTTCCATTTATGTTTGTAAGCATATTTTAGTATTTTACAGTAACGAAATGAAGTATTACTTCTGTTGCATCTCTATATGTATAGTTATATCTGTAATTTGCTGCGTCCCTGTTTAAATCTAGATCAGTGATATCAGAGTGGTTTGCTCTTTCTCTGTTTTTCTTTTCATGTCCCTAGCGAGGTCGAGATATAAGGAGTTAGGGCTTGAACTGGTCGAACCCTTGCAAGACCAGCCTTGCAAATCCCGACGGCCTCCCATGGAAGATGAAAAGAAAGACGAGGGGGCAGGTGATCCTATCAAAATCTTGCTCGAAGAAGCCCTCGAGCGACAAAGGAACGCGATGATGGACAACTTTGCCTAGATCCTTCAGCGGCTACCCAGAGGCGACGAGTCGACTTCCAACAGCTACTCTGGAAACGCCACACCCTTTAAGGTACAAGTTAATTTTGAAATCCCCATCTTCGAGGGTCAAATAGACACAGATGCTGTAGATAAATGGTTAAATCTGCTAGAAGGGTATTTTTCTGTTCATGATTTTTCCTGTCGGGAAAAGATTATTTTCGCTCTTCTCAAAGCAACCCCCCACATCAAGGACTGGAGGGAAACCTACTGTGAGCAGAAGGATGAAAGTATGGGTTCACTATTTTCAGTCGCACCCACTTGGAATTCATTCCGGGATGCCATCAAGGAGCAGTACTACCCTATCAAAAGCTATGAGGACAAACACATAAAGTGGACCACGTTGCAACAGGGAAGGGACCAGGATGTGCCAGAGTTCACAAAAATTTTTCATACCCTTCGCACACAGTTGGGTATCAAGGATTTTGAGCTGCATTTGGTACTCAAACACCGCGACTGCCTACGTAGGTACATCCAGGATGAGATGGAGTTCCTAAACATATCCTCGCTTGGCACGGCGTACCAATACGCTGTCAAAATCGAGCAGAACTTTAAACAGAAGAAGGGAGACTTTGGATCTACGAATCCGAAGACCAAAGGACAAAGCCAAGGCGAGGTGACCCAAAACAACCCGTTGAAGCCGCAAGAAAAGAACAACACCACGAAGTCGAAGGACACAGGAAAGTGGTGTGAGTTCCATAAGAGCCCCACTCACAACACAAGTGAGTGTCGGACCAAGCAGTCACTGGTGGCCGAGTTGAAGGCTTCAGAATCAGATGCATTTTCCGACCTTGAGTCAGAACCTGACAAGGGGAATGGGAAAGGGAAGTAGACCATTGATGCGGAGCCCAACGCCACTGTTGCCATTGCTAAGATTCAAAAGAATGAGCCTGAAGATCCAGAGGAGGGGGAGTGTCTTTTCCACTCACAGATGTGGGTGAAGGGTTTGCCGCTACAATTCATTGTTGACAGTGGGAGCCAAAAGAACCTCATTTCAGTAGAGGTCCTGAATCAGTTGGGCCTACCGACTACACCACACCTGCAACCTTATAGTATAGGGTGGCTTCACCAAGGATGTGATCTCCGAGTCTGCCAGTAGTGCCTCCTTCCCTACAGCATCAAGCCCTTCACAGATGAGGTATTGTGTGATGTTGCACCTCTTGATGTTTGTGATGTACTATTAGGCGAGCCATACTTATGGAGGCGACATGATGTGTATGAGTCAAGGCCTCGAGCTGTTATTATTACTTTGGGTGATTCATTATACATGATACCAGAGGTAGCCCCACCTACTGCCACCTCTTTGATCTCTGCTAAGAAATGCAGTAAGATCATCTCATAGACTAGGAAATTTATTTTTTGTCTGGTCCGCTCCCAAAGTAAGGGGAAGATTGTCACCACATCCATGACCCCCGCGAAGGGATCGTCCACACAACAGCAGCAGAGGGATATGGTCATGAAAGAACACAAGGAAATCTTCTCCTCACCCACAGGGACACCGTTTCATTGTCAGGTCAAGCATTCATTCGATCTGACTCCCAGAGCACCTCTACCCAACAGGCCGATATATGACCGCTCCATTTTGAAAAATGACAAGTACAAGAAGCAACATGGTCCTTACACCAGTACCGAGGCTGTGGGGAATAATTCTTTGGAGCACAACATTCGCTCGTTCCTTTGCTTGCACCGAGTGTTCAATGTGGACCGTCATCGACCATGCTTCCCACCATTACTGGACATAACAGAGGCTGCAAAACAGCTCACCAGGGACCAAGTTCAGCAGAAGTTTCCTCATCTCATGGAGGAACTCAACGCAATGGGGACCATTGCGTCCTAAGGGGGGAGGAATGATCCAGGTGGATGTTGGTGGCCACCCACCTATTCCACTTGGACCCCCACAACTATCTCTTACATTTTTTTAGTTTCCTTATTTGTAGCACAATTTACTATTTTTAGTAGTTTTTTGGGTCCTGAACTTTCGGAGCCGTTTTGAGGCCCTAAAAGACGTTTTTTGGGAAATATAGGAGCAAAATGGGTCCATAGATTGATGTTTCTCTTGCCAAAGTTATAGTCCTCGGATAGATCTTTCTAACGAGATATTGTGCACGTCAAACGAAGATCATATTCCAAAGTTACGACCCCGGGAAGTTGATGTACCAATTTACCCAAACGGGGCCCACAGTTTGGCGTTTCATCTTCTAGGGTTAGGTTTTTGGATGTTCAGGGTTTTCCATTGTTTCTCAACATAAATAGGCCTTCAAGCCTCATTGTAAGACAGTTCAAAGGCATGTAGCTGCCACATCTCCTCTCAGAGATAAGCTGCCATCACCCTAGCTAGTTTACTTCCATTTCTGTTTGTAAGCATATTTTAGTATTTTACAGTAATGAAATGAAGTATTATTTCTACTGCATCTCTATATGTATGGTGATATCTGTAATTTGTTGCGTTCCTATTTAAATCCGGATCACTTATAAGATTCTGAATGGAAGCCTACCCCCAACTTTCTTTCCTAAAGCTCAAGAGTGTCTTCAATTGAGTAAGGATGTGAGATGTGGGGATTGGTTCATCTTTGAAGAGCATGTAGAGATTAGGCTTTATGGAGCCTCTGTCAAACCTTATAGATTACCCAAGTTTGTGCCAATGAGGCTTTTTGCCCTGGAATTCATAAGGCAAAGCTTAAATGTTGATCAAGTTCATTTTGTCCCTATGAAGAAAGGCTTCTTGTTCAAGCTGCCTAAAATAGTGGGACCAATTATTGTAAATACCAAACAGGCTTCCCAGGAAGTTGAAAGATTATTGAATGATATGTGTCTTTTACAGGAGGTTGAGTGGGCATATGACTCTCACCAAATTATTTCAAAGAGAAGAGTGGAGAATGGCTATTCATCCTTTGTGCATGAAAGTAGACCTGAAGCAGAAAAAACTGCAAATGGAGGCTTGAAAAGAACTCAAGAAATAGAGATTGAATCCGCTAGCATTACTGAAAAAGGGGTCAAAAGGGTTAGAGAGGAAATTATTGATCTAGATGAGGAAGAGTCTGAAAAAAAAAAGAATCAAGCTTTAGGATGAAATGTCTTTGGCCCAACAAGGTTTGATTATTCAGTTAGGAGAGACAGAGGGTACCCCTACTTCACCATCCTCCAAAGAACCTGTTCATGATCAGGTTCCTTTAATTTAAAGTAAGTTTGCTCAAATAGTTGAGAAAAATCAGAATATGAAGTTTAATATGGAAGCTCAGGCTGAGTCTCAGGTAACCCCTGAACAAACAAGATTACTATCTGCCATGGATTTGGAGAAGAGCCAACTCAAAATTGCTTTTTCTCATCCTACAGAAATATCAGTGGGATCTTCTAGCAATTTCAAGATTGTAAATTTGACTGTTGACACTCACAAGCTTCCAATGCTTGACAAGGTCAATCTACACATGCAAACTAGGCAGTTGATTGTAAATGATCTATATAAGGCAAATGCAACAGCTTCCAAAGCTGAGAAAATGCTAAACAAAGTGATTCAGCAACTAAAGTTGGATAAAGCTAACTCTAGAGCTTTGAATGCTCAAGTTGATGAGATAAAGAAGATTATCATTAAAATAGGGGTCTCCTGATGACCAACCAACTGTTCAAAAATTGTTGCAATCTGCTAAATCAGAAATTGGAGCTTTGAAAAAGAAGTTGAATTTGCCTACAGGCAAGCATCCCTTAGCTGCAGGGATAGTTGAAGTAGAAAATGAAAAAGAAAAGCTTCTACAAGATGTGTTGCAGAAGACTGAATAAGTTTCTTTACTTAAAGAAAGTCTTGACAAGCTACAAAGACAAGTAGACACTCATGTTTGTAAAGTGTGTTGTAGCATTTTTTGGTTTTGATAAGTTAGAATAAATTAGACAAAAAATGAAAATATATTTACAAAATGTTAAGATAGGATGTGGACAAAACGAATATTGAATAAAAAATGTTAGGAAAATATTTTGATAAATATGTCCATATCAAAGAAAATGTTAGGGTAGATGCCCTAAAAAATGAAGGCAAAATAAAATGTTAGGTTAGACAGGAAAGAAAAATAAATCAACGTTGAAAGTGTTGCAAATCTAAATGCCACTACTTTTTTCTAAATTCAGTTTAAAAAATAATAAGTTGTGTGTAGTTTGTTTAGATGCGACACTAGGTTAATTTATCCAATTATATAGTTGTGTCATAATTGGATTTGTTTTAAATTAATTCTCATAGGTAAAAAATAAATTGGCTGAATAGTTTAATCTGAGCCAATGCAGGGAATAAGGTACAGAGATAGATTGTTCATAAAAAGAAAATATTGGGTTGCTAGTTCAAATGCACTCTTAAAGGATAAGTACAAATGTTAGGAATAGAAGGGTAGGTAGAAATGTGAAGGTTTGAGATGATGAAATGGTTATTTCCTAAAGGTCAAAACATTAGGAAACATATTGATGATGAGAGTTCGAATAACCAAAGTTTTAACCTTATGTTATTTCATTCATATCCTATCACTTAATTCATTAAATCACCCAGACCCACATCTGCCACATCCACCTATCATATCGCACCCCACCCTTCATTCCCCGCTCACACGTTAAACTCCCTCCACCTCACCTCTCATCTAGCACACTCCTCCGCAATCATACGGCCCATACTCCCTTTCAGCCCTCTTTCGCCATCCGAAGTTTATCGATAGGGGGGGGCCGAAATGGGTAGTCTTTAATACCGCCTACATAAACCACAAAACTCACCTTTTAGTCTTTCAGGACTAGAAATCCAAAAACCACAAACCACTCCGTCTTACCCCGAATGCAGTATCCTTCATAGCCGTTTACTGCCACCCCACGTCACGTTCCACTTCGTATCTCTCGTCCAATCATCTGCCGCCTATCCGTTGCACATTCACTTCCGCTCCCGTGCATTTATAACCAAATGTACATAATTAACTCGTTGGATAATTAATGAACTTTCAAACGTTTGGCGTGACCCTCCCACTCCATTTTTCTCTTTATAAACACTGTGCCATACATTTCAAAGGTTACACAGTTAACTTCTGTGACTAAGACTATTCTTCAAGCCCGCCTGCTCAACAGCTCAACCATTGTCCGACATTCTAGCAGCCACTTGTCCTGTTCGCAAGCACATCTTCGAAGTCCACTTGTCAGTTACCTGTCTCCACTCTGGTAACTCCTTTTATCATTATGTCATTTACTGTCCACAGTTTCGTTTAACAAATTGCCTCCCAAGGGAAAAAAAATCACAGAGGTTTCAAATCCTCTAATTCACCCACAGATTGATTTCCACCATACTCTATTACTTGACAAGGATTGAAAAATCATTGAGACTTCTTCTCAATTTGATTTATTTGAAATTTAGTGTTGGTGGGAAGAGAAGCTAATTGGCCAGAGTGATGAAATTGGGCTTTGGGAATCCCAATTACCCCACTATATTTTTCCACAAATACAGAGAGCTCCAGAGTTTGTGAGAAAATGTCAAGAATCCTATGATCCCAGCCAGAGAGCCATTATCTCACCTATTGGAGAAATCCTCTGTCCCATTAACGCTGATTTAAGTGAGAGAATGTTGCAAGCCCCTGCCACTATACCAACTCATCCTTTTTCCCATGAAAACCTGATAGAAGCTTATAACAAACTGGACTTTACCAATAGATCCCAGACCCTGGAACTGTTCTTAGCAATTGGTAATCCTCTACCAAAGAGAAATCCCCCTTATCATTCAGCTATGTTTCCTGATAGAACCAGGAATATTACTACTATGATGTCCTATTTTCTTGGTTATCACTCTGATCAGTGTATCAATTGAGCCATCCTTGGTTTCTTATCCATGTTTTCCACTGATTCTAAGCCTACAGTTATTTATGATTTCATTCATTTCATAGCTGAAGCCATACATGAGCAGTTTGTCAAATTTAACACTGAAGAAGTATTCAAGTATGCTTTAGTACTTGTGTATATTTTTATATATTTTTAGGGAGACAAATTCCCATTTCCTTTGCAGAAACTTGATGAAGAAGGACAACGACAGTCAATGATTTTCTGGACTTCAATGGGGATGAAGGAGAAAGAAGAATTCACATACAAGCGGTTCATAGAAATATTTATTCATCCAACCCTCAGCCTTATGAGTAACACTCCATTACCAAGGATCAGTGAGGAGATTGTCAAAGAACTTCAGTTCATAGATCAAGCTGCAATAGGAGATTGGTATTGCTACCAAAATTACACAGAAATTAGGGTTTTTGGCTGTGAGATTCCACCTTACAAACTGCCAAAGTACATCCCTGTTAGAATCCTTGCACTGGAGTACTTGAAGCAAAGATTGAATGTAGATGAAGTACATTTTGTAGCTGCCAAAAAGAAATTTCAATTTAAGCTTAAAGCTCAAGTTGGTCCCTTCATTTGTAATACCAGGACAACAGGGGAGGAAGCTGATAAGCTGTTAAAAGAAATGAAATTTTCTCTTAGTTTCTCTTGGTCATATGACCCATTGGGAGTCATCTCCAAACTCAGGGTGGAAAATAAGTTTACACCATATCATCATACAGCTAGGTATGAGATAGAACAGTGCAAGAATTAGTTGGAATGGATAAATAATACCCTCCAAGAAGCTGAGGAGCAGGTAGTCTCTACATCAAATAAGAAAACTCAAATTGCACAGGAAAAGACAACCAAGAGAGGGAGGGAAGAACAATCTTCACCTGCAACAAAGGAAACAAACCAAGGCCTCAAAGTCTTTCACAGGAAAAAGAAACAAAGGGTCTCTATGAATATTGATTCACATTCTATACAATCTCCAACTCAATCTACCACTTCTCATGAACAACAGATAGTCCAAATTGTTGGAGGCATTCCAGAGAATAAGGAGGAAGACATCTTCCATGTCTTTAGTAAAATCAAAAGAAAGAATGAATAATTGAAGTTGAATACTTACACCCAGTTCTGGAAGCATTCTTCCAGCTGTCAAGCTTGGCTTCTTTCAGTCTTCGACTCTGAGAAGGGGAAGATGCAAATGGCTTTTCTGCAGGCCCAAGTTCCTCAGCCCAGGACTGCAACACAATACCAGAAATCACTTCTTTTGAGTTTAATGTCAAAGATGTGCATCCAATTGATCAATTTGAGATGCAAAAACAAACTGGACAGATGATTGCTTCAACCTTGACAAACACTGCTATGAGTTTGTCAAAAATGCAGCTTACATTAGCCAACATTCAGTCACAATTAAAGTTGGAGAAGGTCTCCTCATTAGCAAAGGATACCAAGATTTAGTCTTTGGAAAATCTAGTACTAAGGATGGGATATGATCCCTCAAACATAAATGCTGCAGAGGAGCTCATTAAGAAAAAGAACATTGAGGTTGTAGCATTAAAGAAATAGTTGAAACTACCAGCATCTAAGGATCCAATGGCCAAAGAAATTGAGGAGACAGAGACTCAAAAGTCAGATATGATGAAGCTAATCATAGAACAAAATTTGCAAATAAAACAAATGGAGGAGCAGATGGAGAAATTGGTTAAGGAGAAGGAGGAAGCTATCAAGAACATTCAAACTTCAACGGATATAGTTTCTCTTGCAACAGTTCCCATCACCAGAGTTTCTACTACAACCACTACATCAACAACAGGGACAACAGAAGGAGTTGAACAGCTTACTGAAGCTGTTCAGAACCTGTCTATTCAGACAGGAGAAATCAATAAACTAAAGGATGAACTCAAAGAATTACAGCATATGAAGTCTACATCAAACAGTTGACACACAACTGAAACAAACAGACTCAAAGGCTAAGTGGAAGTGTTGAAGAAAGAACTCACAGATTCCTTCATAGGAAACGAGTTGGGTTTAGCAAAAGAAATTATGTGGGAAGAAATCACAGAAGCAATCAAGGAGATTTGGCCCTCCATTAAGATAATATTCAATTAGAAAGATCTCTAGGGAAAAGCTCAGGAAGCAGTGGAATCCATAACTAGGCAGGTGGAGGATATGCCAGAGACTGCCTTTGATATAATCAAATTTCTGAATTCCAAGGATGACTATGAGCTTGAGGAGTTAACGATAAGTCATAAAACTACAACAATATTAGAGGTAAAGAAGATTATCACTAAGAAAAATCTCACCCTTCAGCTACAAGAAAAGTGCAGCAATGTCAACAACATAGTTTAGAGATTTTTCAACAAGATTGAACCTTTGGTCAGCAAAGGTTTACGTTCTATGATGGTTATTAATGATAAATTGATGCCAATTGAGGATTATGTCAAGAAGTTAACAGAGGTGGGCACCCATGCAGCTTCAGTAGCCAATATCAAAGGATCAGCAACACCGACTCTCATAGTAAAAACACTCAGGGATTCTTTCTTCATCCTGGATGAAATCAAGCATATATTTTTGGTAAAACCCACTTTTACTAAATGTACCGAGATGGATGAAATCTACAGGAGGGTAAAAAATATTTTTATCCCAGATAAGAAACGCTGGGAAGAATTAACATATTTACTTGATTAAGGATAATTGAACAACATTCAGTTTTTGAGGGAACAATTAGCCAGCTTCAACCACTCTTCAACTTTTTCAGTAATAGTCATCAAACAACGCAACACCAGAATAGTGCCAGATCATTAGGCAGTGTTATTTTTGATTATGTAAATAATCTATTTTTGTGAAAGCAGTTCACGATGTTTTTCATCCTACTTTTGTATAAATAACTCTCTTCACGAGTTATTAAGGGTTGCACCCTTGAAGAAGCATTTCTAGACATCTGATGTAATCAATATTTCTGGATCATTAATACAAAGCAAAGGATTCTGAATTATGTTTTACACAGTTTGTGTTTCCTGTAAGTTTTTCCAGTGTCATTCATTATGTTTTTTTCTTCATATACTTGTGTCTTGCAGAGATAACTAGGTAGGAATAATTGTATTTCAATCTATTCCTATAATATTTCTGAAGTGATAATCTATAAAGCGAATGAATTAATGGACTGTTTGTTTAATTAATTCCCTCAAAATCAATAAATCATCAGCATATTTTGTAGGCTCACGCGTATTTTCTCAAACCTTTAAACATAGCTTAAAGTTTTTCATACTTATGATTATTTGGCTTTCAATTTGAAAATTGTGGAAATCATATTACTTTTCTGTTTCTGCTCATCATCTTAAAATTTATTTCACTGTGTAAATATTTATAGTAGCCCTCTGTTGAGATATTGATATTATTCAAGAGGTTAGGCACATCAATTCTATATCTGTTTCATCCATTGGTCTCCCAAATTAAAACAAAACCCCCAAAACATTTATCTTAGATGCTCTGGCATAACAACTAACCATTATTATCTCAGGCATACAACATCAAACTGGTGCTGTTGTCGGGGATTCAAATTTCATTAAGTTTTCCTGGGGCAACGATATGTATTCTATTCCTTTAAGGTGATTAAAGGTCTAGAAATGTTAAAATCCTTCACCTGGCGACTCCACTATTCCAAACTGGCACCTTTTAAGCACACTAAATCTCGTTCAGAGGCTGACTTAGTTGATCCTCTGTCAGACCCTGAAAAAATTCCGAGAAAATCCAGTTCTAAAACGGGACATCAACCCTCTTCTTCATCCTCTTCAGTCTTGCAGTCTGAAGATTTAGCACCATTTGATCCTTTTAGTAACATTCCACCTAATCCAGATTATTCCCACCCATCACCTAGGGTTGTTGAACTCTTAGACAAGGGAGTCAATTTTAAATCAGCATTCCTTATTCATTCATTTGAATCTCATCCATAACCCTCACTACCACCAGGATCACCTAAAACTGAGTCTGACTTGGGTGTTAATTTACTAGAATACAAACCAACAGATTTCATATCCGTTACCACTTATTCATTTCCTCCCATTTTCGGACAACTTGAAGCTTCTACTTATGAACAACTTGAAGAGACCCTCTCTGTGTATTCAAATCCACTTTTTGAAACAAATGAGGGTATTTATCCACAGGTCCAGAAGATAGTTCTTAAGACTCCTTTGAAATCATTCAGGAGAGCCCCCCCTTCTTCACCTCCAACTAGTTCTTCACCCCCTCAATCGCCTTTTTCAACCCCTTCTCCATCTTCTTCAACTTCTTCATCCACACAAACACCTCATACACCACCTCTCACTATGTCTTTCCAACCTATTGTACAGGCTAGATATGCAGCTTTAGTCTTATCTCCTAATCTCGATGCACTCCCAGCAGGATACTTGAAATACCTTCCCATGTATAATGGAGAAACCGGTCCCTCTGCTGAAGACCATCTTCAAGCCTTTTTAGACTTTGCAGATAACATGAATATTGAACAATAAAATGTTTACATGAGGTTGTTTGTACAATCACTTGAAGGAAATGTACGAATTTGGTTTAGACAATTACCTGCAAATTCCATTAGACACTGGGAAGAGCTTACAAACATATTTAAAAACCAGTGGGGTGGGAAAAAAGATCCTATTTACTTTCTCACTGAGTTTCATGAACTTAAAAGAAATTGTGGTGTACTTGTATCAGACTTTATCAAAAGATTCAATAAGCTTTATCATAAAATTCCCCCTGATTGTAAACCCCCTGTAGCAGCAACAAAGTCTAGATTTTCTAAAGCCTTTGATGATGATTTTGTTGTTATGCTAAGAGAGAGAACTTCAAGAACTCTTGAAGATATGCAAACAAATGCTATTGAGGTAGAAGCAAACAGGGCTGCTTCAACTTCTTTGAAAGCTAAAGAAGAAAAGGCCCAAAGAAAACTCAAATCGACACGAGATGCTTCTAGTTCCTCTAAGACTAAACTGAAGATTCTAAAATAGATGAAATAACTTCTCTTCTTAGAAATCTATCTAATAGAATTTCCAAGATTGAGACTCAACCTAGGACAATTCAACAAACAGTTACCAAACCCCAAAATCAAAATCAAGGCCAGTATAAAAGAAATCCACAATTAAAAATTCTTCAGAGACCTAGTAATGATTAGTAGGTTCCCACTCCTTTGTTGATAGATGATCAACAACCTGATGATTATACTATGACCATCACTGAAGATATAAATAATATGGATACTTCCTCTGATCAAACAGTTATTATTCCTTTTACACAAGAAAATCAGGTTCAAGAAGATCAAGAATCTTCACAGGTTTCTAAATACCATGCCTTCTCTGAATCTTTAATTGCAGAGTCGAACAAAAGATATGACCTTAGGCCTAGGCCTGGCCTTTGAAGACCTCCCAAGGAAACTCCAGTAATTGAACCTCGTGCCAAAATTTCTCAAACTCAAATGACTTTTATTAGACCATTAGAACAGTGAATTGATACTCCTCAAAATGACAAAAATGCTTTGACTACATATAATGTTGAAAAAGAGTTAGAAAGAGTTAAAATCCCAATTCCTCTTTCAGAACTTTATAAAAACCCTGGGTATAAAAATTAGGTCTCCAAATGGATACAAAATACCTTGGTTGACGCTGAAGGTGATATCATCAGTCTGCAAAATGAAAAACCAGCAGTTGCTTTTGGCCCTAGCTCAGATATGATAGATGAAATAGTGCCTCCTTTCTATGTAACTCTCAAGAAAAATGATTCCATGTTGTATAATTGTATGCTTGATTCTAGAGGATCACATAACCTCATGCCAAAAACTCTCATGGATCATTTGAAACTTGATATAACTAGATCCTATCATGGCTTGTACACCTTTGATTATAAAAGGGTGCCTTGCTTAGGATTGATTAAGGATTTAGTAGTCACCCTTACCCAAATCCCAGTGAAAAGTGTAGTACTTGATATAGTTGTCATAGATATCCCTCTCAAATTTGGAATGCTCCTTTCTAGTTCTTGTTGTGCCAAATTAGGGGGAACTCTTCAAATGGATATGTCTTATGCTACTATTCCAGCTTATGGGGGAGAAAAACTAAGATTATATAGAGAGTCGAGATTTGTGCACACTGTTTGCAAAACAGACCAGCCAAGGAACCATCCCATTTATGCAATTGACAAAGATTTTGGTTGCTTTCAACTCTCTTCAAATCAAGTGTATGATACTCAAGTTAAAATTGAAGATGTAATTGAAATTCCAACACCAAATCAAACTGATAAATGGAAACTATTTTTTGATGGCTCCTGTACAAAAGATGGAGCAGGAGCTAGAGTAGTTTTAATTTCACCAGAAAAATAAAACATTACCCAATCATGTAAGCTCGACTTCGAAGTTACAAATAATGTGGTTGAATATGAAGCTTTCCTTTTGGGACAACAATTAGCCAAAAGCTTAAAGGTTCAAAACTTAGTGTTTTTATTGATTCAGAACTTATTGTCAAGCAAGTGAGAAATATTTGCCAAACTAAACACCCCAGACTTAGGTCTTACCGAAATGAAGTATGGGATTTAGTTGAAAACTTCTTTGATGCTTTTAATTTGACTTATATTCCAAGAGATCAAAATATTCATGCAAATGCCTTAGTTGTTTCTGATATTTCATTTAAAATTCCTGATTAGACTAATTTACTGTACCAAATACAAGTCAAGTATAGACCATCTATCCCAGACAATCTAAAACACTGGCAGATATTTGAAGATGATGAACATTTGAAATCTTTTCTGCAAGTTGTAGATCAATTTTCTGTTCTACAAATTGATGAAGATAGATCCAAAATAAATGAAAATACAAGTGGGAATGATACTTTAGATTTTAGTTTAAAAATTGCTGATCATGATATTATTCAATTGTCTAACAATTTTATTCCCAAAGGCTTGATACCTTTAGAAAAATTGTTTGATCAAAATGATGTCCTCCGAAATCCTCAGTCCATTTATTCGGAAGAAGACATAGAAGAAATTAACATTGGAACAAGTGATGATGTCAAAACCATCAAAATCTGCGCATCTCTAGACCCTGAGATTAAAACTCAATATCTTAAGTTACTTCAAAATTATAAGGATGTTTTTTCTTGGACCTATGCTGATCTAAAAACCTATGATACTTCATTAATACAACATAAGATCCCTTTGAAGCTAGAAGCAATACCTTATCAACAAAAATTGAGGAGGATTAATCCAGCCCTTCTACCAACTGTAGAAAAGGAAATTAAGAAAATGTTAGATGCCCAGATCATTCTCCCTCTTAGATATTCTAATTGGGTTGCAAATTTAGTTCCTGTTAGGAAAAATAATTGAGAAATCAGACTTTGTGTGGACTTTAGAAATTTGAACAAAGCATCATTAAAGGATAATTACCCTTTGCCCAAAAAGGATCAGTTACTTCAAATGGTTTCAGGAGCACAAAGACTTTCTATGCTTGATGGTTTTTCAGGTTATAATAAGGTAAATGTTGATCCAACAGACAGGGAAAAGACAACCTTCACTACACCTTGGGGTACATTTATGTATGCTAGAATTCCATTTGGTTTATTAAATGCTGGAGCAACATTTCAGAGAGCTATGGATGTAGCTTTCATGGGTCAGGTAAACAAATTTGTGGTTATTTATCTTGCTGACATTACTGTTTTTTCTAAATCTGATCAGAAGCATCTAAAGCACTTGATCAAGGTTTTTGACAGGTGTAGGAAATTTGGGATATCATTGAACCCTAAAAAGTCTTTGTTTGTTATCAAAGAAGGAAAATTGTTGGGCCATATAATCTCAAAGGAAGGAGTGGTAATTGATCCCAAGCGTGTGTCTGCCATTGAAACATTGACCTTACCTAGAAACAAGAAAGAAATTCAAGCTTTTCTGGGCAAAATAATTTTTTTAAGGAGATTCATCCCAAATTATGCAGAGATTGTAAAAGATATAACTGACATGCTCCGAAAGGATCATGAAGTTAAATGGATTGTCTCTTCTAGGCATGCATTTGATCAGATCAAGAAAGATATCTCTGAAGCTTCCACCTTGGCCAACCCTGATTATACTACACCATTCAGTATCTTTTCTTTTTCCTCGGAAACAACCCTTGCTACTGTTCTATTACAAAAGAATGAATATTTCCATGACCAGCCCATAGCCTTTTTCAGTAAGGTTATGAGAGATGTCGAGCTTAAGTATTACATAATCGAGAAGCAAGCCTATGCCCTCATTCAAGCGCTGAAATATTTCAGGATGTATGTCCTACATTCACCTATTACTGCTTATGTTCCTAATGGTGCTGTAAAGATTGTTTTAACTCAACCTGACATTGATGGGAAAAGAGGTAGGTGGATCACTCAAATACTTGAGTTTGATCTAACTATCAAAACTACAAAGCTAGTAAAAGGCCAAGGATTAGCCAAGCTTCTAGCAAAATCCAATTGCAAAGTGCTTGGAATCAATTCTATTTTATAAGTACAAGGGAGCAATCCACAAGAACCTTCTGTGCTTGCACAAGGGAAGAATCCACAAGATCCTTTCCTAATTTTATAAAGGAAGAATCCACAAGAACCTTATGTCCTTGTAGAAGGGTAGAATCCACAAGAACCTTCTCTTCAACCTGAAGAAAATAATCCACAAGAACCTTTACCTTCAGATCAGATCGACCCTTTACATATTGATGACAAATTTCTATTGTCAGATTGGTATCAAGACATTGTAAATTTTCTGCTCCATTTTGAATGCCCAACATTAGTCTCCAAAGCCTAGTGTAAAACTCTTAAATTGAAAGCAGTCAAGTACTGCATCATAAATGCAAATTTGTACTGGAAATATCCACTGAATATTTTGTTATTATGTTTAACAGAATCAGAAACTGAAGGAATCATTGATCAGTTTCATACAGGATTTTGTGGAGGACATTATGCTTGGAGAGCAACAGCATACAAGATTTTAAGGGGAGGATTTTATTGGCCAACATTGTTCTTGCAAGTAGGGGCAAAGGTCAGAGATTGTGTTCCTTATCAAATGTTTGCTGGTAAGCAGAAACTAGCAGCTCTTCCACTAGTACCATTAGTAATGTCATCACCTTTCCTTCAATGGGGATTAGATTTTGTTGGAGAAATCCATCTCACTTCAAGTAATCAGCACATATGGATCCGCACAACAACATACTACTTCACTAAATGGGTGGAAGCAATTCTAGTAAGAAATGCTACCAATTCAGTAGTAATTAAATTCATTGAAGAAAATATCTTGTCTAGGTTTGGTTGCCCAACTCAAATGTCACAGATAATGCAGCAGCATTCTCTAGTGTTAAAATGATTGAGTTTTGCCAGAAATATCAGATTCTGTTACATCATTCAACTCCATACTACCCTCAAGGTAATGGCTTCATAGAGTCCTCAAATAAAAGTCTGGTGAAGGTAATAAAAAATACCCTAGCAGATCACAAAAAGAGTTGGGACTCTCATTTAATTTACGCAGTATGGGCAAATAGAATAACTCCAAAAAGATCCACTGGGAAATCTCCTTTTCAGTTAGTCTATGGGGATGCAATTTTTCCCACGAATTTGGCTTTCCCAATTTTAAAATTCTTGCAGGACTCAATAGATGAACCTGATGATTTTTCAAGAAGGATAAATCAGATTATTGAACTAAATGAAAACAGAGATGAAGTTCAATACAAATTGAATAAATATCACAATAAGATGAAAATCCTGTTTGACAGAAGAGCCAGGGGAAGGGACTTCAGGGAAGGTGACCTAGTTCTAAGACGGGACTCCAGGAGGGAGGAAAAGGAAAAGCATGGTAAGTTTGATAACCTATGGTTTGGTCCTTTAGCAATTGTTGAAGTGAAGGGCAACAACATTTTTGTGCTACAAAATCTTGAGGGACTATATTCCACTTATCCTGTAAATGGAAGGTTTCTCAAACATTTCATTCAATACTAAGAATTTGGAATACATTTCATTGTAAAAACTTCGGTTTCTTTTACTTTTCAAGATGTCAGTGAGATTTTTTACAGCAAAGGACTCCATATCCCAAGGAGAAGGCACATGGATCTGCAGGTTCTCTACATTCTACAGGAGAAAGCAGTGCCCAGTTGGAGCCAATGTTGTAGCAGTTTTTGGTTTTGATAAGTTAGAATAAATTAGACAAAAAATGAAAATATATTTACAAAATGTTAAGATGGGATGTGGACAAAAAGAATATTTAATAAAAAATGTTAGGAAAATATTTTGATAAATATGTCCATATCAAAGAAAATGTTAGGGTAGATGCCCTAAAAAATGAAGGCAAAATAAAATGTTAGGTTAGACAAAAAAGAAAAAGAAGTCAACTCTGAAAGTGTTGCAAATCTAAATGCCACTACTTTGTTCTAAATTCAGTTTGAAAAATAATAAGTTGTGTGCAGTTTGTTTAGATGCCACACTAGGTTATTTTATCCAATTATACAGTTGTGTCATAATTGGATTTGTTTTAAATTAATTTTCATAGTGACACAGACAAAACCTGCGAAACCCACAGTATGCATATAAATGCATAATCTCGTCTATCCCAAGAATTTCAGTGATCTGCCTAGTCAAACCTTCATAAATTAAGGTTTAAGGCCCCTTAATTGAATCTCATGCGGAATGATTTAATAATTAACCCCAGTCTGATCCTTAGTTAATCTTGTTTCCGCGAAACCTTATAATTCAACCCTTCAACCTTTATAATAACCCTGGTTAATTCTATAACCGCGCATATTAACCAAACCCCACTCTACGTGCCAACTCATCATATATCACAATCGCTTCAAAGGAATCAATAGAATGTGCATTCATAACTCCCGATTTGCGATATGCGATTGCCCTTTTCCAACGTTGATTTCATCCACCAGATCAACAGCTGTCGCAATATCGCATCACTCCAACATGTGACTTAATCGCATTCCTAAGACACCTCCTCTCGCATGCGATATGCGATAACACAACCAGACTCCAAATAAAATAAAACCATGCCTATAACCTTCTCGGGTCTGCTCTCCACAAATATTATCACTTCAATCTCCACCGTTGATCTTGTCTTGAATCCGACAGTTGATGTCTTCCCCGATCAATAGAGCTGCTCGGTGATCCTGCGCCGTAGATTAAAATCCATTTGATCTGATGGTCTGCAACGATATTGCATGGACCACTTGCACGACGTTTAACCAGCCTTACGGAGCCGATAAGGATTATAAACCTTAACCTATAAATGTTAGGGTCCGCCCTTGAAGTTGAAGTTCGATCTCTTTATGGCTCGATATCCGTTGGATGACGGAGGCCCTCAAATCCTACTATTTTCGGCCCTTCAACTATCACACGGGTTAATTACAAGCATAATACTGTAGTTGATTGTGACGTATGCATTAAATTTTGCGATCGACAACTAAGATCAATTGCGGGCCTTCAACCGCGATCAAGGCACCCGTACACTCCTCTCCCCCGCGCAGTTGTTGATCACCGTCGCTCTACCAGATCTATTGATCTGACGGTCCAAATCGATTCCTGTGATTCACCTTCCACAGGTACTTGGATTTAATCTATGTTGTTCATTTCTTTCTCTTATGTTGTACGACTTAATCTTGGTTGTCCATCGCCTTCAGCCTCGTTCGTTGATCTTTAGATCCAATTGTCAGAAAATTATATATTACGGAGAAATGGAACACATAAAGTATTGTAGAAATATAAATACAGAAAATGCATAAAACAAGAGAGACACAGATATACGTGGTTCACCCAGTTTGCGCTACGTCCACCCCGAACAGCCAGTCCTTCCTTTCTATTATCCAGCAAAATGAAGAGACACAACCTACAGCAAATCCGCTGTAATATCCTCTGTTTTCTCTCACAGTCTCACCTCTCTATTTCTCGCTCACACATGGAATACACATCTATATCACAACCTCAAATACAATTCCCTCATACAAAGAGAGGGGTTGCCTTCTAGGGCAAAAAACCCTAAACTAAACATAAGTTCTACCGTCAGATCATTCGCCTAATAAACGGCCCAGATTGACTAGAAATTACTATACTTTTACAAGGCAAATTTACATCTGTTTTTAGCTTCGGGGGCGCTGTCCCCGAGCCCCCGGACCCCCCAGCCGGGGGGGACAAGTCCCCC
>APFE031098565.1:1843-53584 GCA_000404065.3 Pinus taeda
CAAACCATCCGAATGGTTGCCTATTATAAAGAATAGAGAATCTAACAACCTCATAACTCCCTCACATCAAATATAGGAGGCATTAACTCCCTCCCAACAACCTGGAGCTAATCTAGGAACTGATTCCCTATTGTTGTCATCCTTCAGAGATTTTTGCCTATTTGACTCAAACAGCAAAATCTCAACACTCACAACTTGGTACAGTGAACATTATTCAACAATTGATTTGCTCAGTTGCTCACATCATTTATCTTTCTTTCCAAGGTATTTATTTCTTTACATAATTGTCTAGAGATTTATATTTTCTCATTTTTTCACCTTATGAACATATGAACTCCAACAAACTTTTCAGCACATGCTATAGTCACTCTATCTTACCAACTTATCACATTGAATACACACTCCATTTTATTAAATTATTATTTCTTTCCATTTTACTTGTGTTATTTTCATTTTAATTGTGAGTAATAAACGACAAATTGTATTTGATGACTTACCCTAGTAACGTAAATTGCATTCAGAAAAAGAATCAATGCAATTTTTGCATCTCATAATGTGCAGGTAAATAGTTTGTGTAAATATTTGTCTAATTTAAAATATGTTAAAACAATTAATCTTTTATAATATTTGCATAGAATAAAATATTAAATATTGGTAGTGGATACAAAATAAAAATTCTCAAGAGACTAGTATTAATAGGGAAGAAAAACAGAGGAAAAAGACCTAAAGCTTACATAACAATCTCCACTTTTCGCACCTGGTACTGGCGCAATTTCATCCTTGAGTCTAAAAAAGGGAAAACATTTTGGTACTAGAGAATTGGTTCATGGTGAGCTATAAGGTTGTTGAGATGAAAAAGAGTCTCCTCACAAATAATTTCTAGACAAAGTTCATATATTTCAAACAACCAAATCCAAAAGTTTCATAAATAGAGAAAGCATTCGAGAAGCTATAGGCATGGAAAATGAAAGCAATGTACCACCTAAATGGTTTACTTCTTATTTAGTGGAGAGCCAAAAGATAATGGAGAAAACTGCAGAGGAGGTCATTATCTTCGATGGACATCCTATGACATAGCAAATTCCAAAATATGACAAGGCCATGAAAATTTGAGAATTGAAAATGTAAAATTTCAAGATAAGAATATTATTGGTGAAGAACAAGTGATCTCTCTCACATTGACATGAATAGGCTCATGGCATTGCATCAATATGTCAATGATGTTGTTTCTTTGTCTATTGAAAAACTAATTTTAGAAAATCGGAGACTGAAAAAGTGATTAAAAAACTAGAACACATTCTAAATTTGGTTCCTCTGTTAATGGCTCCACTACAAATACAGTCACCTTCATTTTTAAGTTATACTATTGCAACACTACAAACATTTAACAAAGTTGTCAGTATACTTAATGCAGTGAAGTCACATATCATAAATAACATAGGTCGAACATGAGAAATTATTGATAATGCATGGAAAGCAGTTTTTGATTTATCACATTTGCAACATGAAAGTAGGACAGTTGTGAATTTTGTTAATATTAATCTTGAGTAAGACATGAAATTTGTTAACAGTGATCTATTTTTTCTTATTCAGAGGCTTGCATTACTCTCTCATATCATGAAGCGAAACCAACAACTTCCATATGCTAATCGAATAAAACAATTCAAAGTTGGATGGTTAGAGAGAATTAGTACACTTGAGGAAATCATTCTCGAATGTGATAAGCTAAGTAATAGAAGAATTGATGCATATCTGCGCATCTCGTTCAATTCTAAATAAATTTCACGAGACACGTTGAAAGCTAAATTCGATGGGAAAAAACATGAAATGGAAGCAGAGTTTCATAGCATCAATAATGTTATTTCAGAATAAATTACCCAATGACTAGTTTTATTAAATTCAATAATCAAAACTATGCCTTGGCTGCCCAGATGCAAGAAGAAGCTAGGAAAATTGAAAAATATATATTCAATAAGAACATGGCAAGTAAATTATAGTTAGTCATGGCAAGATTAAATAAAAACTTTGTTGAATGAATTTTTAAACAAATAATTAAACCGTAACATATCAAATAGAAGCACAACCATGTCACATGATTTTGCATAGTGTAAGTGTTCTCAAATTATTCAACATCTAATTTTTTGCTAACCAATATTAGATAATTTATCTTTGTTGATGATGTTATGGTGACCTTTTCTAATCACTATATACAAATTATTATTTTCCATTGCATATGTCTTTTGAGTGTTATGGTTTATGGAAGCACAATCCCAACTTCTACTAGAATAAACACATTTACTTTTTAATTCTTGTTGGTACAATTCTCACTTTATTCAGCAATTTTTTATTTTATGACTATGTTTTGAATACTATCTCGTATATATATGAATTATGGATATTTTCATTGCCATTTGAATCTGGATAAAATTGTTAGTGAATCAGAACCTGTATCAATGTTATGATAATGTTTTCTATAAATTTTGAAACATATGCTTTGATCTTTTCTATTATATTCAGTGTTGTGTTATTTGTTAAAAAGAAATTGAACATTTGATAATGGCTTTGGATATTAGACATATATATCTAAATAATAAAATGATAGAACTATGTCTTCATAAATCTATATATTTCATTCCACAGAATGTAGAAATCTGGAAAAAATTTCATTGTAGTTCCTTCGCATTGTCGCATTTTACATAATCAAATCTTAGTTTAATTATCCATATGCATATTAATTAATTAATTAATTTGTTTACCACACACCCGTTCTATGTACAATGAAATAACTCTCGATATTACAATATTAATTATGTTGAGAAAGTCTATTTATTATTCCTATGTTTTGAATATGACCTAGTGCATTAAATCTGTATTAATTGAGTGTGACAAAAACGTTAATTAGCTAAAAAAGATTTGAAGTATTAACTATTTGCAGCTTGATCTTTAGTAACTATTTTCCATTTAAAACTATTTAACATTGTATTCATTTTATGATAACATCTTTTATATGTTTTGAAACATATGCTTTGAGACTTTGTTTAATATATAATGTTGCATTATTCATTAAAGTGAAAATGAGTGATTGACAACAATTTTGGATTTGAAACATAGATCTATAAAAATTACATTTTCTAATCCCATGTCTTTAGAGTTGAATAAATTCCATTTCACATGTTGGCTTGTTGGGGCCTCACTTAGGTTCAAAATTGATTTAGCCAAACAAATCCTGAAACTACCATCCCTTACGGCAACAGTCCATAGTGCGCAGAGTGATGTCTCATCTGAGGTAGTATGCGAGGGTGTTGGAACTAGGTTTCCACACCCTAGGGATGTCTTGATGAGTTCTGGGAAGTTTGCAAGCCGAATCTATGTGCTTTCACTACTTCACGCATCTGTCTATCCTTCGCAACTTATGCAACTGCTCTGCACAACTTTATACAAAGCTCGAAGAGGCACTGTCTAGATCCTTTAGCCATACTAGGTTATTATTATAGATATTAAGTTAATTATGTGGGCCCTAATATTCTCATCAATCATTCAACATTTATAACAAGTGTGCACAATCATAAACTGTAAAAAGATGGAAAGATATAACATAAGTATAAACACACAGATCTACAAGAAGATGAAAAATATTTCAGAATCAAGTTATCTTTTATTAATCCTCTGTTCCGGTACAATCCCAACTCTTCCATGCACACTCAGCTGCAGGGGTCTATGCATATAGTTGCAGACTCTATGAGGCCTCTGTGCACTCAGCTACAGAGCCCCTTCTTACTACTACAACCCAAGGCTCAGACTTATAGACTCAGAGTGAATTCCTTATCCCAAAACCATATTATTCCTCAAAGCTTAGACTGAACATTACACTTAGACCCTTGCTCTATTTATATAATCTCATGGTCTGCGGACCATGGGTAGGCCGACATACCATACATTAAATTATATTATTTTAGGTCGGACAACCCTAGACTCTCATGCTCCGCGCCCACATTTTGTGGGGTCTATAAATTACATTAAAAAAACTTGGCTTTAAGCCCCAAAAACTCGCTATGGCGGGATCCGCCACCCAACAAGCCCCTGACACAATCATTGTGACTCGTCCTGAGTCACTCAGTTGGTGTGGTGATCTTCATGTAGAGTCCATCCAACAACTTATGCGCTTCACTCATGTCTACCACACATTCCTCTGATGTCCGTTGTATCAGTTGTGTGTGACTCTCTGATGCATCATTTTCAGAGTCACCTTCTTGCCTTACGCATATGTATCCTGCATCTGGGCTAGCTTTCCCTTGATTGTGGCGGTGATCGTGAATGCTTCCTCGAGCCAGGGCTCGATGCAGTGCTTTAAGCACTACTTCTTTCTGTTGTGCGGCATCCACTTGTTCCTTCAAGGCCTGGGATTCCCTCATTTTTGCCAATTGTTGCGTAAGGGAAATTGTCTAAGGAGTACCCCGGTCATTGTCATAAGCCTACTGCAACTCCCACTCTTCTTTATCTAACTAATGTAGCATTGGGTCTTCTTGTAGTGAAGTGAGTGTGAGGAGGGACTGTTCCATCAATCCCGAACAATCTTATACATCATGCTCTATCACTTCCAACCCCTATTGGATGGAATGGTGGCACTGACCTCTGACTTCCAAGGGTGTAGAGCATTGTGCCTTCACCCGCAGCTCCGCGATCTACAAGTTCAACTCGAACTGAAACTTCACGGCCTCCTCCTAGGTCTTGCAAACTCCAGCTGCTAGTTCGTGAATCTTTTCCACTGTGGCAAATGTTTCTGGTACAGCCAACTCTAGTATGTTACTACATACCTCCTCCATGGCCTATTATAATCCCTCGTTTTGTGCGACCAGTTTTTCGTACTCCAGGCTAAGTTGTTCTAAATTCAACTTCAATTCGCTCAAGAATTAGAGGGTGCAGCCCTCCCTGGAATGAAGCTTGGTAGTTACCCCATCTTGCAACTGGTATAGGGTTTCCTTGGGAAGGGCGGCCAAATTTAATCCCCAACCCCTCATGCCACCCTTGGCTTTTGCTAAGACTGTGCCTTCTGGTAACACCAAAGTGTTCATTGTGGAAGCACACAACATTTTCTCAGCTTCAGATGCACCTTCCGCAAGTTGTGGTGTCTTCATTCTTGAGGGTCGCACCTATAATGCTTGAAACTACGCTCTAAGCACCCTCAACACAGTTTTCTTCTTTATCATTAATTCTTCAAGAGCATCCTTAGCAACATCGTGAACTATTTCGCCATTGTTAAGAAGTTCTCCATTAGAGGTCTTTGTTTCCCTTGTCATTTTCCATGCGGTTGGCTTCTCTTGGATGCGTGGCCTCTTGAGCTGGGTCTATATTTGTACAGGGTCCATTCATTCCTCTGTCTTGGCTTCCTCTATATGTCCTGCTCCGTGGACATTTCCTAGCCTTCCTCAATCTCTTCAGTGGGTGTGGTTGTGGTTTGTGTCATCTGCGTTGTCGCTGTTGGCTCAACTACATTTTGTTGCATGGTTGCTTCCTATTCCTGGTGCTTTACCTTCACTAGCTTCGCAAAGTGCAGCTTGGTTTCCTTCTTCCGCTGCTATGCTGTGACATTTTCCAGTTCTGCCAACTCCGGAGCCCACCACTCTGAAGATAGTGGTGCCATCACATCGAAGATTGCATCATCCATTGCAATGAATGGAATATTCACCCACGTTCGGGCTAGATCGTTTCACACCTAGATATGCAGATTATGCGTATCCGCCTTGAACTCTCTCACACATTGCAAATTGTTATATATTGTAGGGGACAAACGTAGCCTGTGGTTGATCCATGTTCAGATGCTTGCATCCATGAATACCCAAAACACCTTTAACTCATGAATCCTCGTTGCGTCTTTCATAGCCCAGAGCGAGGTGTACCTCACTGCCTCTGGTAGGTTTCTCTCAATGGTGGGAAACTGGCTATCCTCTGGCAGCTCCCCGGAAACCAACAGGATGGATAAGAGCAACCACGCGTAGTGGAAGGTCTTACCCTACTCCTCAACCTCCCTACAATTTGTTAAAAACTCATCACAGAGAAACTCTGCCCAGTTGAACTAGACGACTTCTGCACATTGCTATGCCAATGCAATGACAAAGGCTGGCACTTCATCTGCATAGAATTTCCTCATTAGCTTGTTGACCAACAGTTGGGTGGCTACACACACCCCTTGGTATTTGATGCTCATTATTACATACCCTCGCTTCCTCTTCTCCAGCTTATATTTGGCCTTCATAGCTTTTGTGAGGGCCAAGTCACTGTTCTTTCCTACTATAGCTACGAGGTTGTTTCCCTTGATGGGTAGCTACAAAATCTAGTGAATTAAATAAGCCATGATGGGAATCAACTCCTCTAGCCAGAGATACCCATCATGTACTGGGCACAATAGCTGTCGAATGACAAAAATTGTGATGGGTACATGGTGGTATTGGTGTATCCATCGCAGATGGAGTAACCCAGCCTTCTACACACTGCGTAACCATTTCTGTTGCAGTAATTTCTCCATAGAAAACTGTGGAAACTTCTTGTTGTCCATGAGGTCTTAGTCTTTGAAATTTATATTAGGTACCCATCCCATCGGCGGACCTTCGAACCTTATTTCAACTGGAAGGAGCGGGGTCTGGAGCGCACTCTTCGTCGCCTCTAGGTCCTTTAGTTCCTTGGCTATCCCCTTCCACAGGGGGATGTAAGGGGGTAAATTTATCGTCAAAGGCACTTGGGAGACGTTCTCCACCTCATCATCTTTTGCTTCAATTTGGGTGATTAGGGCTTGCAAATCTTCCTCCTCCTCCTCTGTTTCAAAGGTGACAGCTTTGTCCTTCTCTGCCATTGACAATTTACTAAATTGTGGGTTCCTTGATGATACCTAGACAGGCCCCATTGTTTGTTTGTCTTTTAGTGGTCACAGTGTGTGTGGGGAATTTGGGACCTCTAGTGCAGTTGCTGCCTCTCCAGGCTCCTCCTGGATCACACGGGGCTTTGGGGTAACTTCCGTGAATCACACTCTTGTTCTCATAGCCGTCATCGTCTCTACACTAGATCCATTTGGTTGCATAATCAAGGGTGACAAGGGTTCTTGGTGCTCAATGCTTTGTACTGGCTCAAATATTAAACAACCAAGTCTTCCCTCCAGGCTACCCCAAGGGATTTTATAGTATCGTTTAAATTTGAATTCAACCATTCCCTCTACCTCTGAGTCAATAATACCTTCTTGGTGGCAGATCGTCGCCAATGTAGCTCTTAATTCCTATCTTAATTTCCTGCTACCTACTCCTTTCTGCCTTAAATTGGATGTCTTGTCATAAATAGTGACATCAATGGTCACCTTCCAACCTACCTGCGTAGCAGCACAACCCCTCACGGCGACCACGACCCCTTTGACATCCTGACCCTATGCATAACCTTCTCGTGCAGCCCTCCTACTAACTTGTTTATAGTCACGTGCTCTATCTCAATCGCTTGGAGTGTTGAGACTGTGCTTCTTACAAATAGTCAGGTGGTTGCACCCCCGGTGCGAGGCTTCAACTTTCTTGCTAACCTGGGCCACAGACACCCAACAACTATCCTTGCATTTGTTAGTGCATCAAATTCTTCTTGGTATGGTATGCTCCCCTATTTAGCAAGGTGCAGCTATATCCACGGTAGCAAGGTTGCAACTTCTTCTAATGCAGTAGTAGGATTGGCTAGACTTTGTCCCATCATGCTTAGCTTCTCGGTGTGGCCCGCTTGCACGACTTTGGTTTCTAGTTTACCGATTTCTTCATCCAATGTCATGCTTTTCTTCCTCAGTCGTGCCCAATCTTCATCGACTTCGTGAAGTTTCAAGTTCCCTCATCGAATGGCTTCCTATAATTGCCTAACTCCTTGACCCAGGTCCTTGCGTGCTATCTCAACTGTGGGAGCTCTGGTCTACTGATTCTTCTCTGCTCTTCCGGTTTCATTTCTTCTCGTCAGTGTTGGGGTCATTTCCACGCTTCAATTTTTGCTTATGGCCCTACAGGCCTATCGAACCGTTGGTACGCGTAGGTCCCAGTTAATTCGTCTCACCTAGTGAACTCTGTTCATGATTCCACATAGCTTTTTGAATGACCCGTCATGGAATATTTGTGGTGAGCTTTGTTGTGTCTAGTTCTAATTTGCAATCCTTAGTCTGGAATGTGTTCGCACAACACACGTCTGCACCCATCGACACAGGTGGGTGCGCAAACTACTTCATCCTAGCTTCCCATCTCTCGTTTGATGCTAGAGACTTCCAAAGCGCTAGTGTATCCACTCTCTACATTCATGCCAATTTCTAATAGTTTTCTGATGTGTACTCCACCATTTTTCGGGTGCTGCGTGCAATGCTCATTACAGTGCACCGTAACATTGCTGTTTTGGTACTTCCCTTTCAAACTTGTCTAAGAATTCATTTGTCATTGTAACCCCATCATATGTTGGCAGTTCTCTTGTTTCTGTTGTTAAGCATGGCAGTGATCTGATCATCATGTTACAGTTTAGCGTTGTTACTTCGTGCAACCGATTCTTCCAACGTTCTACTTCTTCATCTGAATCTGAAGTATAGGAACTATCACATTCTCATGAGATTCTCCCATCTGTAGTTGGGTTCACCGAATCCTAGTTTTGTGACATTATATAGTAGATGCAATCTAGCTCATTGTCAATTTCATCGTCGCGCATAGGTTCAATGTACCGTGCTCCTTCGGTTGGATGTAGCGAAACTACTATGCTTAGGGACTTTTTCTCGAATATCATCTTCCACTTCTTCAAGTTGATGACTCCACTCATATCAATGGCCCAGACTATTCCTAGCAATGTGGGGTAAGGATTGTTATCATCAACAATCTCTATCACTTCAAAGTCCGTCTACATGCTCATGCCTTTGATATCAATTGTTACCCCTTGCAATCTCCCCATGGGAAAAATATTTTGTTGGTTCGCCATCCGCAATTGAATAGGGGACCACTGTAACATGGGCCTACCCATGCGTTCCCATGTCTGCTTTGGTAATACATTCACGTTTGATCCTAGGTCTATGATTACTGAATCCATTTCATATTCACCAATCTATGCCATTAATCTCATTTCCCTCTTGGTGCGCAATGTATGCTTTCCTAGTTTCCAGACTACGTACAGTTCCCTTGACCATGTGCACCTAGTTATCAACTATTATAGTCCTTTCACTACCTTATTATCACACAACAGTTTCATGCATGTCTCTGAAAAGGTACTTGGAATAGAAGGATCTGTTCCTGGCTCTGGTTGATCTTTACTACCTAAAGTAGAGGCCTTCGTGAAGCTCTTCTTATCTTCCATAAATGTCTCCTTTGCACGTTCCATGTCAAACTCAGGTTCCTTGGTAGGAGCCTTGCAAACCCATGTATCTTCCTCAAGCTACTTCCCTTTATCTTCCCCTATGGTCCCGCCACTTTTGAGCACCATGTTCATGTTGGGGTCTTTTTCATGTGGTTCATACCTCATCATTTGAATATTCTAAGTCGGAGAAGGCTATAGCACCCCTTTCTAGCACATCTGTGTGATCAATGTAGGACAATCTACTGCTTCATGATCAAACTCAACATAGTACGAACAAGATATCCTTATTGGGTTGGTACAATCGCTAGCGTAGTGCCCTGGTCCTCTGCAATTGTAACATATTAACTATCTACGACCCCTTCTTGGCCCCATTCCTCATAATCCTCGACCTCGCCCTTGAAATCAACCATGTGCCGGTCCTGCTACTGGGTTGAGGGCTTGCATTTCTATCTGCATCCAATAGGCTGGGGTATGATCCATTATTAACTTGTAGCTCCAACAAGTATGCTCATCGTGGCCCACTAATCTACAAAAATTACAAAAAAGTTGTTGGGGAGTCTATGCATACTTCTGCAAAAAATGAGAGTTATCCATCGTGTGCTTTCCTCCTATTTGATAGATCGCGCACCATAGCACGGGTGCCGCACTTGGCCTCTCCTAAGCCTCTGGTCTCAATGGCATTGGTATCCCTCATATAAAGTAGTTCGTGAATACTCGACAATGGTCTTTGTCATGGCCCTGGCCTTTTCATTTTATGCACCACATTTCTTCGTATGCCTCTAGCCATGGCGCCCTATCTTGCTAAAAACTCTACATATCCAAGCATAGCTTCTGTAGTTATGCGTGGATTTGTTGGACTTGTTATCACCCCAAGAAACTCTCTAGGTTGTATGTCGGAGATGCTCGGGAACATTATAAACTCAACATGCTGTTGGAAATGGATGAATGGAAGGAATGATGCTTGTTTAAGCCAAATAACCGTTCCTACTTTGCCTGACTCTAGACATGCATGAACACCACGAGACTACAAGGCTTTAGACCAACAATTAATCACATTTTAGGGATTGGGTGAATATGGAGAACACTGACCACACCAGTAGATGCACAAAGCCATGTGATGGTCGGCTGCAACCAGTAAAGAGGTCTACAAATCTATTTCCTAATGCATAGACAGGATGACAGCTCTCTGTCACTAGGTAAAAGGAAACCTGAATAACATATTCACTGGTACATATAAGATATTAACACAGAGGTAGGGTGACATCTCCTATAATGCTAAATATCAAGAGTTCATGAAAATTGCATAACAGGCACAACCTATAATAGCATAGAAGTGAAAAGTGAGCAATTAACAACAAAAGAAGCTTGTATTAGCTGAAAATGAAGACGAGACATTGCAAGTATCAAAGTAGTTACAGTCTCCAAAAGTTGAACCTTACTTCAAAACAACAACCATCAACCCTGATTACATCTGGTTTCTGGGTATATATAGAGTTTCTAGGCATGAAGAGGTCATAATTGACCTCCAACCGCTTTAACTGTCCAATGGAGTCTCTGGTGCAATCTACCTACTTCAGTGGACAAATTTGATCTTCCCAAATGCTCTGTTGTCCTTATTGAGCAGGTGGAGTGTCGTATGGAAGAAATCCCATAACTGATAAATGCGTTTAACTACTCGAGGCTTGTCCTTTCTTTCTCGGCCATACTATCTCTTGAATGCGGTGGTTGAGGATCGGCTATAAACAGTACCGGGAACTAGTTATGATCGTCCTCTGGATGCACATAGCAGTTAAGGAACATGGACTTCATGGCGAGTGGAAGAATTGAATAGAGGAACGAGATTGGCCATTGGATTACGCAGATGGATGGCGGATATAGCTTGGCAAGGAGTACCGGGAGGTATGAAAGTAGGGTGAATGAAGGCCATTGGATCTTTGGGCAAACATATCCAACGGTCTTCAGGCATCACAGATGCACAGGGCTTAATGAGTGGGGAGGACGGTTTTGGCAATAAGAAGTATTGATCGCACTGCTTTTGGAGGGTGAGAGGTAAAGGTATTCGGGCTCACGATCACAGTCATCAAGTGACACGTGGTGGACGGGATGTGATGAAAACCGCTTTGATCATGAGTTAATGCGCGGGTGGTTCGAAGGTACGAGAGGAACGACTACCATCTGATCGTGGCGGAGGTGATCAAATGGTGGGAAACAAATAGGAATGTTATTTGTGGCAGGGAACCATTGGATCAGGGTGTGGCGATCAACGGTTGTGATTATGGCGGAGGGTTGTATCGGCACGGTTTCATGGGCTAAGCACCCGGGCTTAAGGTTGGAGAGGGCCATTTTGCAGGGTGTAGAGGTAAAGCAAAGGAAATGGAACTAAAAGAGAATAAGCGGGATAGGGGGAGAAAGAAGATAATGTCTAATGCAAATTCCTTCTGAGCACAGCCAAGCAGACCAAGCCTATCTCTGACCTTAGAAAATCTTCGTCGTATAGTAGAGCTAACACTGACTCCTTCTAGGGATGATATCCTCCCTATGAGGTCTCAAGATCCATAAACCACTACCTTATACATCGGAACAATATTAAAAAAATTGCCAAGTATTTCGTTGGGCATGGAGTCTAATTAAGTCTATGCTAAAAAGAACACATTTACAATATTAAGGCTTGAAAACCTCAAACAACCTAAATCTTCAAAAACTGCCCATTGACTAGGCCATCAAAATTGTTTCCCCTCCTCCTGGTCAACATGCTTGTCAGCTGTTTCATCAAATATTTGAAAAATTGGATTTATTTGATCATCTACCTCAAAAGGTTTAGGGAATTTGACCTTATCAAGTAGAGATGGTTTATATTTCACCCCCTCTCTCTATGCTCTCATCCTGGGATGTTCTTCATGGGAGCTTTTGTACACCTGCTGAATAACAATGGTTGTTGTGTACTTGTCTGTGTCATTTGTGGCCCGCACAATTAATATAAATGGTGAACCCATGTATTCTTGCGTGGGGGGCACAAAGACTTCACCTGCTCCTGCATCTTTCTTAGAATAGTCCACATCCAAGGAGATGTCCCACAACTACGCATCCTCTTCCTCTCTGATCTGGAAAAATGTCCTTCCAAGCCGTGTGGAGGCCGACTATACAGACATCAGAATATCAAGACTGGGATTATCAGTATCAGCCTTGGGCATCGAGTTGTGGCCTCCCTCAGTGCCTAGGAGGCAACTCTGAGGGATTGTCACTTGAACAGACAGAGGAACATAAGATGATGGGGAACTAATCTCACCCTTTTTGATCACTAGGCTGGGCATAACAGCAGGTTGGCCAGCTTGTAGATTTGTATAGTCATTGGAAGTTGGTTTGGCTTTAGGCTCAGACTTTTCGAGGATCATAGGACCTGCTGCTAGTTACTTCTGCTGATAAGCTTGTTATTTTGCAGGGACAACAAACTCACGAGCAGTGCCTCTGGATAATGACTTCTCATAGCCAGCTATGGTTAAGAAAGGGGCATTTCCCTTATCTTCCATATCATGGACCTCATCCTCTTCAAACTGCTCTTCTTCCATGACTATATTCTGAAAAATGGTTTTCACCCTTTGTTCTTCATGTGCATCTTTGTTTCTTTGCAAAATTTGCAACTGTTCCTTTGCTCCTCTATATGGATTTGGATTTGGAAGAGAAAAGGTACTAGGAGCTCTCGCTTCCTCAGAATGTTGCTTAGCCTTTAATTTAGAAACTTCAGAGGCTAATGACTCTATCATCCTGACCATTTTATCAATCTTAAGATCTGAGGATGATGAGGACTCACCCCTCTATCTTCTCCTATCAACATTACATTTGAGTCTTTCTGCAGCCATGATGTTTGATTCTACTTCCAGGGCTGCATTTTTCATATCATCCAAAGAAGTACATCTTCTTTCCCTGAGTAGCAAACAGAAACGAGAATCAAAGGCATTGGCATATGTGAGCATAGCAGAAGTAGGGGTAGGTTTCACTTCATATGGTATTTTGTTGTACATATGGTTGAATCTCTTGTTGAAATTAGACAAAAACTCACCACTCTCCCTCTGCAAGTTCCCAAATTCAGTATGATAATAGAGTAGATCTTTCTTATCCCCCCAATGCTTTAGGAACACATCATCTAAGGCCTCAATGTCTGCTATAGACCTAGGGGTTAATTCTCTGAACCATTTTCTAGCTTCTCCATCTAGGCTCTGGACAAAAAGTCTCATCCACACATCATCTTCACTGGTATCTAGGTTATCAGCATAACTATAAAAATATTCAAGATGTTCTTCAGCAGTTACCCACTCTGTACCAGTGAACTTAGGCACGTATTTCTGGTATTCTCCTGCAGGCATGGCATTCAAAGGAACAGGCAAGACCAAGGGTCCATACCTAGCAACTATGATTCTTTCCATCTTCATGGGAGCTTGCTGACCTACCATGACTGCGATATGTGGAAGGATACTAGCAGACTGAATGGTGGGGAATAATGAAATAGATGATAGAGACAAGGGAATATGATGGACTGTATGGGAGGCTTTCTTTGGACTGAGACCCAAAGGGGAACTGAATCAATAAGGAGCTTTATGAGTCTCTGAAGGTGATTCTTCACTAACAATACTAGGCTCTAGATCTTCAAACTGTGTATTCTCAACTATAACCTTCTCTTGCAGAGATACATAAGGTTTCTTAGGCTTACCTAATCCTGATGCTCCTCTCTGTGATGTTTTCTTCGACTTGACCATCTTCTCAGGGTTGGGCATTGGGTCAGCTGGTGATTTCTGAGGATTTCTCCATGTATGCCTCACAAACAGAGCCAAGACTGTAATGTGGAGTCACCAAAGTTTGATCCTCCAGTAGAATCGCCATATAGATGGTTACAACCAGAAATGTGTCCAAACTTTGTCTATCATCAAAGCTAGAACTATGTCGTTTTCCGAGGGAAGCTGAGCTTCAATCTCCTCTCCCCGGTAATGGCTCCAATCAATGTTATTACGCCAAGAAACTCTCATAGGTTGTATCTCAGAGATGCTCAGGAACATTATAAACTCAACATGATGTTGGAAATGGATGAATGGAAGGAATGATGCTTTCTTAAGCTAGACAACTACTCCTACTTTGCTTGACTCCAGACATGCGTGAACACCTCCAGACTACAAGCCTTTAGACCACTAATTAATCACAGTTTAGGGATTGGGTGAATATGGAGAATACTGACCACACCAGCAGATGCACAAGACCATGCGATGGCCAGCTGCAACCAGTAAAGAGGTCTGCAAATCTATTTCCTAATGCACAGACAGGATGACAACTCTCTATCACTAGGTAAAAAGAAACCTGAATAACATATTCACTAATACATACAAGATTTTAACACAGAGGTAGGATGATAGCTCCTCTAATGCTAAATATCAAGAGTTCATGAAAACTGCATGACAGGCACAGCCTAGAACAGAATAGAACTGAAAAGTGAGCAATTAACAACAAAAGAAGCTTGTATTAGCTGAAAATGAAGACGAGATGCTACATGTATCAAATTAGTTACAGTCTCTAGAAGTTGAACCTTACATCAAGAAAACAGCCATGAACCCTGATTACATCTGGCTTCTGGGTATAAATAGAGTTTCTTTACAAAATGTTCTACTATTCTAGGCATGGAGGGGTCATAATTGACCACCAATTGCTTTAAGTCTCTGATGGAGTCTCTGGTGCAATCTTCCTACTTCAGTGGACAAATTTGATCTTCCTTGATGCTCTGTTATCTTTCTCGAGTAGGTGGAGTGTCGTATGGAAGAAATCCCATAATTGATAAATGTGTTTAACTACTCAAGGCTTGTCCTTTCTTTCTCGGCCATACTATCCCTTGAATGAGATGGTTGAGGATTGGCTACAAATGGTACCAGGAACTAGTTATGCTTGTCCTTTGGATACATAGAGTAGTTAAGGAACGTGGACTTCATGGCGGGTGGATGAACTCAACAGAGGAATGAGACTCGCCATTGGATTGCGTAGATGGACGACAGATATAGCTTGGCAAGGAGTACTGGGAGGTATGAAAGTAGGGTGAATGAAGGCCATTGGATCTTCAGGCAAACAAATTCAACGGTCATCAGGCGTCATAGATGCACGGGGGTTAACGAGCAGGGAGGATGGTTTTGGCGGTAAGTGGTATTGATCACACCGCTTTTGGAGGGTGAGCGGTAAAGGTACGCGAGCTCATGATTACAGTCATTGGATGACACATGGCGAACAGGACATGATGAAAACCGCTTTGATCGTGAGTTAATTCGGGCAGTTTAAAGGTGTGGAAGGAGCGACTGTCGTCTGATCGTGGTGGAGGTGATCGGATGGCGGGAAATAGATGGGAAAGTTATTTGTGGTGGGGAACCATTGGATCAGGGTGCAGCGATCAATGGTTTTGATTATGGTGGAGGGTTGTACGGGTGCGAGTTCATTGGTTAAGCTCCCAAGGCTTAAGGTTGGATAGGGCCATTTTGCAGGGTGTAGGGGAAAAACAAAGGAAATGGAGCTGAAAGAGAATAAGCAGGATAGTGGGAGAAAGGAGATAATTTTTTATGCGTAGTCCTTCTGGGCACAGCCAAGCAGACCAAGGCCCACTCTGACCTTAGATAATCTTCGTCGTATAGCAGAGCTAACAGGACTCCCAATCTCGGATCCTATATTGGTGTTTCATTCAACCTCATCGCCATGTATAGTTCTTCGGTTGGGGTTTAAAGATTTTGCTGTGACAGCAACATCCTCAAGTGTGGTGTCAAATATTCCACAAACCATGTGTTCTTTTGCGCATCTGTTAGCATCATATTAGCCTCGTTGATCATACTCTTCAACCTATGATCCAGATCCTAGGGGGTCTCGCCTGGAAGCATCTTGATCTCTTTAAATCCGATGATTGATTGTGTCTCTGATTTCAACCAGCTAAACTCTCAGTTCAACGCATTTTGGATCTCCATTATTCCTGCATTTGGGTGATCATTAGAGTGCTTGATATACCATGTCAGCGCGCAATCCTGTAGTGCACTCACCATTGTGGCCTTCTTAATGTTGTCATTTGCGACCCCTTGTGCTTCCCATACTACTCTTACCACGAACTAGAACTGGTTTGGATCCTCATTCCCTACTCTTCTTAATACAAGTTGCTTTATCGCACTCGCCATGCTGAACTATGGGGGCTGTGGAGGTGGGGTGGGTGAAGATGGTGGTAAAGGAGGTGAAGCGGGTGGTGGTGTAAGTGGAGGTGGTAATTGCGGAATGCGCTGCCTTATCAAACTAATCACACTTCTCAGAGAGACCCAAGCGCACTCTTCCTTGCTCTCTCACAAAGGTGAAATTAAGGGACTGTTCCCTAATCCCTCGATACCTTTGTAGATCTTTCCACTCCTTATCATTCTGAACATTAATGTATTCACATCACTCGTTTTTCACATAAAAGCATCTTAATCCAGGTATTCAGGGATTTAATGTACCTACCCTACAGTCCCTTGAGAAAATGTCATTCTACTTCACTATAGCTCACTGTCCTCTCTACCATGAGCTCAGTGATAAATCTCCCTATTATCTAGCAAAGCTAATGGTCCACAGCCAACGTGATCTTATCTTCTGATGCCTCTAGTCTGTGCACTAACTTCGAAGTCCACACTATCGATTGATCAAGCTTGTACCTTCCCTCGCTATCAGTTAACCTCGCGATCCACTTGTATAGTTGAAAAGGAAAGGACGCGAAGAAGATCTCATGGATTTTGGTATATACGTAGTGATCCAACCAGCTCTTCTTAGATATCTACCGAGTTTTGTTTTCCTGTGTCACAAACTCATGAAGCTTCTAATCCAACCACTCTTAAATTTCCTTCTTTGTAGGATTCTACTATTCTGACACTAGACATCCCTTAGGTAGATCACGGTCCCTGCAACGGAACCATTTCTTGGCTTGTTGGGGCCTGACCCAAGTTCAGAAGTGATTTAGCCAAACAAATCCTAAAACTTTCGACCCTTTTGGCAACATTCTGCGGTGCGTGGACTGAGGTCTCACTCGAGGTACTATGGGAGGGTGCTAGAACCAGGTTTCCACACCCTAGGAATGTCCTGATGAGGTCTGGGAAGTTCACGAACCGAATCTGCGTGCTTGTGCTGCTTTGCGCAATTGTTTATCCTTCACAACTTATGCAACTGCTCCGCGCAGCTCTATACAGAGCTCGAAGAGGCGTTGTCCAGATCCTTTAGCCTTACTGGGTTATTAATATAGATCTTAAATTAATTAAGTGGGCCCTAATATTCTCATCAATCATTTAACATTTATAACAAGTGCACGCAATCATAAACTCTGAAGAGATGCAAAGATATAACAGAAGTATAAACACATAGATCTACGAGCAGATGCACAATATTTCATAATCAACTTATCTTTTATTAATCCTATGTTCTAGTACAATCCCAATGCTTCCCTATGCACTCCACTACAGGGGTCCGCACATAGAGCTGCAGACTCTACCAAGCCTCTACGCACTCAACTGCAGAGCCTCTTCTTATTACCACAACCCAAGACTCGAACTTATAGACTCAGAGCAAATTCCTTATCCCAAAACCATATTATTCCTCAAAGCTTAGACTCAGACTGAACTTTACACTTAGAGCCTTTCTCTATTTATATAATCCCATGGTTTGCGGATCATGGGTAGGCCAACATACCATACATTAAATTATATTATTTTAGGGCGGACAACCCTCAACACTTGCGCTTTGTGCCCGCATTTTGTGTGGTATTTACATTACATTGAACAAAACTCGGCTTTAAGCCCCAAAAAACCCACTATGGGGTGATCTGTTGCCCAACATTGGAAAATATAGAAGGACAAATAAAGATTTTCTTGTGTTTGAGTGAAATAAAAAACCATACAATATTTAAGCACTTTGCACAATGTATCAACATTTCTTGTCTAGAACATTAATATAAGCACATCTATATATGTCATAATATGATATAGATGTGAAATTAGTTCTATGTCAAGTGTGTAGAAAGAAAACTTCACTTTGTAATAAAATATCATGATTAAACATTCCACGTAATTCTTTAATGTGTATCTTTTTAATATCCAATGCTTTACAGTTCAAAATGTTACTAGGTGTGGATGGGTAATGTATATGAAAGTGTAAAAAACAATGTTTTAAGGTTTGGTTGGAAAATTTTCTTTCTGTGCATCCCTTTACATTCACATAGTGAAATCCTGAAAGCTTCCTTTGCAAAATTAATTGTTGAATGGCCAATAAATTGCTTCAATCATTCAATTTCTTGAACAACATGAAAATCATGTAGCACCAAATAAGATAATATTTGATTGTGCTGAGTTTTCTCCGCACTCTCCATAACTTGCAATCAATTAATTAGTTTTTTGTCTAATTCTATGTTATGTGAAGAGATTTCACCATGCAAAGAGCTTTCATTGTGCAAATAAAATTCATAAAAAATGAACTATGATTCTGCCACACTTATTCCTCTCTACATATCCCATTACAATACTACACAGAGTGTGCAAGCTATAAAAAATTAGATCTCCTCCACAATCATATTTCCCTTTCACAAGAAAGTTAACGGTGAAATATTTCCACTACGAAGAAATGGGAAATTATCACTTAGAAAATTAATCGATTAAAGGTTTCACATAAAAAATATGGTTTTCTGCACAACCATCATGAAGATATCCATAAATTTTAGTATCAAAATATTACCAACACTATATGGATTGTAGAAGCTATGTGGAAATAGTTGTCCTATACATCTGCACTGCAGGAGCCATGAATAATTATCATTTAGGGGATTGGCAAATCATTATGAGAGCACACGCTTTAGTCAATAAATTATTAGTTTTTAGTGCATAGTGTAGAGATCTACAAAATCAAAGCCTGAAAGTTTCCTCTGCACAATGGAATTCTTTAGCATCTTTCACATATGCATAATTTCATAAAGATAACCATAAAAAAATCTTACTCTTCTTATGTAGAGAGTTTTGTGCGAAGATATTTCATTGTGCGGAGAGCTTTCATCGTATAAAAATTTTCCTGCACTCGCCAGAACCTTTAGTTAAATGACTAGCGATATTCAAAATACAGAGATATAAATCATTTTTTATTAACATATTACTAATAAGATCATATGGATTCACTACTTTCCTCGGTGTTCTTGCAAATAGAGGTGGACATATCAATGTTCACAATTTTTTACACTTATTCCTAAAGCCAGCTAATAACATAGCGGCAAGGACCAAAATTATTTATAGGTTTCGACGTGAACAAAAGTATGTTTTGTAAATACTATGATTAAAAAACATGTCTATGAGTGCCAGGTTGTATGAATCGCATGGAAGGTTTGTCATTGTGTGGAATGCGGAGGTCCACACAATGAAAGATTGAAAGCTTCATTTACAAAATCATAAGTATTCGAAAGCATATTGTAGGGCATGTGATGCATGTCAAAGGAATGGAAGGCCGTTGTGGAGGGATGAACTCCCTCTGATGTCGTTGGTGATGTATGAATATGCATAAGGATTCAAAAGTATATTGTAGGGCATGTGATGCATGCCAAAGGACTCGCAGGCCATTACAGAGGGATGAACTGCATTTGATGTTGCAAGTGACGTTACAACCATTCGAGAAATGGGTGATTGAATTTGTGGTTCCAATCCAGCCTCATGGAAAGAAGATGGGTGCATGGTACATAATCACTGTGACTGAGTACTCGACTAGGTGGGTGGAGGTGCAGCCTGTGAAGGACTATACAAACAGGACAACAACAAAGTTTAATTTTGAATATGTGTTGACAAGATTTGGTTCTCCAAAAATCTTGATGAGTGATCACTGTACACACATTCTTAATGAAACAATCAATGCGTTGACAAAATAATTTCATTTGTGTCATCAGAAAAGTACGCCTTATCATCTGTAGGCTAATAGGACAGTGGAAGAATTCAATAAGATATTGGAGAACACATTGACAAAGGTCTGCAATGCTCAGAGAAATCACTGGGATGTGCGCCTACCCATGGTGCTATGGGCCTATAGAACGACTTACAAGAAGCTGACTAGCAAAATGCCTTTCAGACTTGTGTATGGTGTACAAGTTGCAATGCCAATGGAATACATTGTACCTAGTATGCGCATAACAACACTCACAGGAATGGCGGATCCTGGAGCCTTGAAACAGAGGCTCACATAGCTAGCGAAGCTTGAGGAGGACTGATTTATAGCTGGATTTCATAAACAAGTTCAAAAGGAGGGTGAAAAGGCATGGCATGGTTGGCACATCAAACTTTCCTCCTTCAAAGTAAATGATCTGGTATTGTTATATGACAACAAATTTGACAAATTTCCAGGGAAATTTAGGATGCATTAACTAGGATCGTATGTCATCAAGGAGATTACCGATGGTGGGGCAATTCAGATAGTCAAATTGAATGGAGAACCCTTCCTACGGAAGGTGAATCACAGTTGATTGAAGCCATACATTGGTGATCTAGCTAGGTGACTATATGAGGGATGCATAGTCTTAGCGCTCTAGGTAGCTGAAAGGAGGCACGAGACTATAAACTACATTGCCCAGGTTGGGGAGCTACGTGAGGGGAGAAATACGCGGAATGAAGAAATTCCACAGAACTCGTAGAAGCATGCAGGAAGTTGTGTTACCAAAGGAAAACCATGTAGGATAGATGGGAAGTGACCATTAAAGTCACTATTCATGATTTGATGATGAGAAAATGGCCAAATGGAGTGGGGGGCGATATTTAAGTCAAAAATTATCGACTAGATCTTTGAAAATCTTCCACCAATCTTACATTAATGAACATATTTTGGGGGGAACATTCAGATTTGAATTCAAAAATGCTTATAAATTACAAAGGTTTTCCCAGCAGAAAACACTTGGCATTTTGAGAATTGAGGTGTTGAGCTCTGAGGGGCATATGAACCATGAAAACTTTGAGGTTTTCATAGCAAGTTTAGAATTTTAGATATTGCCAAAGGAGACACAAGATTTGTTGCATAATAACATGTCGACACTTGTAGAAGCTGTGAGCGCTGAAGTAGTGATAGTCGAGGGAGTTATTCCAGAGGTAGCTATGGTAGCAGAGGTAGCTGCCCTGGAAGTTGTACCTGCGGAAGTATCTCCAGATGTGACTAAATCCCCCAGGACACCCATGCCAAGCCCTACGCTGACCCAGGAGGGTCCAAAAATGAAGAAGGACAAGCATAAAATGTGGTCGTCGGTGCGTGCATCAAATACGAAGCACCCAAAGTCGAGAAAACCCACTGTGCAAGAAAAGGCCAAAATGATTGACCTAGAGCTGGAAGAAGAGGTCGAAGATATCCCCATGGACGACGAGGATATTGTAGTGGAAACATATGTCATTGAAATTGAGGGGTTGGATCCCATCTCTAAGCTGCCTAAATACATTCCTCTGCACAGGGGCAAGACAAAGGTGCCCAAAGATATCGATGAGAGTAAGGTCGCCCTACACACCCCCTTCCTACCGGACCAAATTTTCTTTGAGGGACCACACATGGGGTGTGTCCCCCTTTTGAAGTTGGAGGACTTGGGCGTAGCTAACATGGAGCTCTTCCCTCATTTAACATCATACGAACTTATCCATCATGTCTTCCACAAAAATATTGGAGTGACCGATTTGTAGCGAAGAAAGTGGCTGAAAGGCATGGATAAGCAGGCCTGGTAAACCTGCTATGGGTGTCACATTACAACCACACACCTATCACGATGGTAGTGATCAAGCAGTTGATGTGCTTGGTGCAGTATGGGTGTCTGTGGTTGGAGGAGCCGATACCCATCATTGACATGCTGATCCATAGGATCGCACGACTGTTGTACACAGGAGAAAATATGGCCATGGAATTTGGTGGAAAGGCTGGCGAGAATGAGCTTGCCTTCGTGATGAAGGGAGGATTCAAGCTCGTAAAGAAGCCACATAGTTATGCCATCTCGAGTATCTGTGACTCCACAGTCAAAGTGGCGACACAAATCTTGGCAGGGAAGGTCATGTGAAAGTGTGATGCAAATGAAGTGTCGGCACCAGTGACAGCTTTGGTGGCCCAATAAATAGAGGGAGTTCAATTTAACTAGGTACACTACCTCTGCAATAAGTTCCTGACAAACTGCTGCAAGGCACAAGATGGCAATAACACTTTCCACTATGCATGCTTATTATTGTCGATAGTGTTGGTTGCATGGGAGCTACTTGAAGATAGCCAGTTTCCTCTGGTCGTATTGGACCTACCATAGGCAATGAAATTCACTTCATTGTGGGTGACGAAGTATCCTCAGTGGATAAAGGATAGCAATATCTTCTAGATCTTGATGGAAATGAACATCCATATGGCCATTAACCACAAGTTGTGGTATACGTCTACAAATATTAAGAAGTTGCAAGAATATGTGGAATTGAAGGTTGACTTCAACCATGTCTCAATACGGGTGAGGAAGGACACTAAGAAGAAATGGAACGACCTACTATAGTTTTCCACAGATGATGCAATTCTAGCAGTCCTCGACTGTTGGCCAAGAGATTGGTGCAATGCAATAGACTCGACAGTGGGATCTAGCAAAACTGTCGTGTAGCAGAATAAGAAAGAAGCCAAGCTGAAGATGGGACAACTGGCCATGAAAGGAAAAATGAGGATGATGATAAGGCCAAGGTAGAGAACACTGTCACGCAGCAGTCGGGTCGACAAGAAGGTGAAGAGGAGCACGACTTTGACTAGTGTCAGAAGTTACCTTCCCTGGAAACCGAGGAAGAAGATGATCAAACGGTGCAGGGACGATTAGACTTGGAGATGAATCCATTATGTACCAAGCACACTAGATATCTAGAGAAAGCAGGTTTGTGGAAGAATTTAAAGGCTAGAAATACATCTCTAGAGTTGATCACCCTCACAGAGGGGGAATTAAATGACATAGGTGATACGGGGGATGTGATCGTGGAACTATTACAGCAGTTCAAGCAGCAATAACATTAGGCATTCGTTGCTATACAGATGGGTCTGCTAGAGCTATAGGTCCATGCATCATAGATACAGACCAGCGCGACGTTAACTAACTTGGCACCTGGCACCTTAGAAGCTACAGGGATGCCACGCGTAAGGGATCCTCGAGAAATATTGTTGTCAGATGGAGCACCGACAATAGAGGCTGAAGCTAACAGACCCATTGTTAGTGCCCTAAAAAGAGTTCGACTCAACCTGGTGGTGCTTCCCAATGAGATGCTTCACCTTTTGTAAGATAATGTGATTGTGGAACTTCGGGCCCATGAACAATGTGCATTATAGGTGATGAGTGAACAGGAGGTCAACAATGGGCAAATAACCATGTCGAGAGACTTTGCCCTTAACCTTGTAAAAGAAATTATAAACAACAACTAGTGCATTTCCACAGTCATGGCTGAGGCGTGCAGGACTATCTCGGAGTTGGGCATTCCTAAGGTTGAGCTGATAGATGTGAGGGATTGAAAGCTCACTGCTAGAGTGTGTGATGCATGAACTGAATTGGAAAAGGTTCAGCTCAAGCTGAACCTCAAAATTGCAGAGTGTTAGTTGAAGACCCAGCCTTCGAATTTGCTAGATATTAGAGAGTAGCGTGAGACGACTGTGAAAGACACAGTAGCAGTAGTGGGAAGTGTAGTGAAGGATTGTACCACACTCTTTGAGCAGTCGCTCGAGGTAGTCACCTGCATGCCAGAAGATCCTAGTATACAACAGCTGGAAACAAAAGCGTAGGAGATACAACAACGCTACAACGAAGTCAAAAAGATAGCATGCATTGTTGCCATCACACAGAGGTTAGCTAAGCTACAGGAAGGCAAGGTGTTGAAAAACCAAGTAGATGTAGCTTAGCATTAGGAATTCATGTTGAAGGCTCGCTTGAGGACTCGGTTAGATGAGGCTACTTAATCACGACCATTATTGAAGGCAAGCTAGATAGTCTGCAAGAGACTTAGTAGAAGATTAAGTCAGATAGTGTAGGGCCAATGACAGAGTAGTTGGTCGAGGAGATGAAGCAGGCCGCAACACAACGCATCACCGAGGTAGCAATTGTCCAAATCGAGCTAGGAGGTCTTCATGACAAGATCTCCACATCAGTAGAGTGACTCAAGGGTGAGTCACCATGTTTGTGTTGGGGGCCTATTGGGAATGGGTCTCCTAGGGGTTAATTTCAGGGTTAAAAAGCCAAGTTTTGGGGCACAAGGCTTGAAGTTTGTATAAATAAATGTTAAGTCTCTACATTTTATGGTCCCAGAGCATGAATATATCAAGTTTCAAATAGGGTTTTCCGCCCTTAGTCTAGATAGGTTGTGTTGGTTTTAGAGATTTTCTCTTGGTCCGCGGACCATGGGATTGTATAAAAATGAGGTCTTATAGGAGTCTAAGGAGGAAGAAAGTGAAGTATAAGTGTTTGATGAGTCTGTAAAGAGCTAAGAGTGATAGTCTTAGCATAGGAAGAGGCTCTGCAACTCAGTGTGTAGAGACCTAGGGTAGAAGTCCGCAACCGAGTGCACAAACCCCTGCAGCTGTGTTCATAGGGCGGATCGAGTCTGTATTAAAAATCTGAATCATCAATAAAGAGAGTATTCTGAAATTACTATGTATTTTTCCTCTGTGGATCACATGTGATTATGTTATGTTAAGTTTTGGTTTTATGTTATAATGCTAAATTGATTTGTGAATGTATATGTTTCTATCTATTATATGAACATAAATAATCATATATGTTTACGTGAAGATAATCTTAACTACATGGTAAATTTGGTGAACAATTAAGATAATTCTGGAACTTATACAACAACATACATATAGAGGTGTGTAAGTTCCTAAATCATCGTCTAGGGTTGCGCGAAGGACGATCATATACCTTTGCAGAGGTTCTAAGTGACGAATGAGAAATTACATCGATAGGCCCTAAAGGCTTATTGATCTGCGTGAGGGAAGCGTTTAAGGTATAAAGTCAACATCACGACCATCTCAAGGTGTGGAAACTTAGTTCCTACATCCCCCCATACTTCTTCGGGTGAGACTTTGGTCTGCGCTCTACGGAATGATGTTGAAAGGGATAGTAGTGTAGGGATTTGCTTGGCTGACAAACACTAAACCTGGGTGAGGGCCCATCAAGCCCACACCGCATAATGGACTTCCTACACAAGCCCACACATATGCCTAATTACACAAATATAACTATAAACAAATATTCCATTGTGTGAATAACTTTCATTACAACCTTTAATAAATTGATTAGAAAAGTATTCACCACATAACAAGTTGATTCTACTGGACTTTAGAAAAATCACTTAGTCTTCAAAAGATGGTTGCTGACATTTGTGCTACTGCAAAGAGTTTTGTGCCAAGAGATTTCAATGTGTGAAGGTATTTCATTGTACAGAGTTTTGTTCACACTCCATAAAGTTCAACCAATGCCACACTTACTAATAAACATGGTGAATTATGGCTCTAATCCCTAACTGTATACTTGCAAAGTCACTTTAGCAATCTAATTATGGCATCGATGGAACTTTGCTTTATTTGAAGCCTTTTTCTATAAACAATCAAGAAAATCAAAGGAATTTGTGGAAACTTCGCATAATATGAACCCCTAATTAATTTAACTATGAACAAATTATGAATTAGTACTATTATGTTTCCTTGTGTGAAGCTTTCCTTCTGTGAATATTTTACTGTACGAATGATGAGGATTCTTTGGGACAATGAGGGTGTAGAGAAAAGATTAATATTAAATTATTTTCCATTTAAAACTTTTACGTATTTAGCTAAGCACGATATGTGTGAGGAAATGGAAGTGCAAAAGGAACTTTGTAACCTTAATTCGTAATCTAATGGTATTTCACATTTTTTTATTACATAAAAGTGTAGCTTTCATTGTGAGTGCACAACCTTTAATCAATTAATTAGCAAAGTCTTTAGTGCAGAGTCTGGAAGTCTGCACAATGAAATCTTGAAATCTTCCTCTACTCAATGAACTTTCTAATATCACAAGGATAACCATAAACAAGTGTCTTACGTTGCTTATGTGTAGAGTTTAGTGCAAAAACATTTCATTATGTAGATGTTTTTCATTGTATAATGCTTTATCTCAACTTTGCATAACCTTTACTCAATTGACTAGCGATATTCAAATACAAAGTTATAATTTATTTATTATTAAATTAGTGATAATATCGTATGGGTTGACCACTTATAATGATATTCACAATATGGAAATATTAAATATTTAATATTAAAATATTAGCAATTATGGCAAACACACTTATACAAAGCACTTTCACTATATAGATAAATTTGTGAAAAAATGATCAATTAATTAACAATAAAAAAAACTATATACATGATAATTAATGTTGTTCAAATATACATCTCCATTATACTATGGCATATATGGATACATAAAATTCCTAGTATTTTATCATTATCGAAATCCGCAAACGGCAGTTTAACACATTGAAACTTAAATTAAACGTCCATAGATTGCATTTTCAAGGAATAAGAGATAGTGTGATGTTAGGACTAAAGTTCCAAATTAACTTCATTTTTATCTCATTTAAAAATGTTTTAAATTTCTTATATATATGAATGAATGATTGAGGCGAAAGGTTCATTTTATGAGAGAAGAGGTATATTTTATAACCTGGCATGAGAGGATATGTTTATTTGTTCTTATTTAAAATAAAAATAAAAATAAAAATTATATTAAAAATGAATATATTGTAAATTAATTAAAAATAATAAAAAAAAATTAAACATTAAATAAATAACATCTAAAAAATTACTAGTAAATCTTAACCATAAGAACAAAAAAATTTCATAAAGGCACTTATCAAGTGTGGACTCTGTAAAGAGATACTAGAACATAGAAGATAGGCTAACGTAAACCTCAAACAAACAATAAGCCAGTTTTATGGTTCACTCCAATCCTGATAGAAAATATCTTCAAGCAAATAGATATAGAACTTGAGTAACAGACGGAAATATATTTTTTAAACTTTATATTTAACCGTCCTATAATATTTAGGATTACTTATTTTATTTTTTATATATGAATATTTATTTTTTATTTTAGAGAGGAACATATGAAAATATAATTTCATATATTTATGTTTAAATATTCTATAATATTAGGATTACTTTTATATATATATATATATATATCCCAGGATACTTGAATTAACGTTTCCATCCTACCAAAATATCGTTATAGTTAACTACTTTAAATACAATCGGGCCTTTATAAGGTTTATAACATTTTAAAAAATAAACACTTAATATTATCACCCAGCTGTCGCTTTTTAAGAACCAAAAAAAACAGCCACTTCTCATTTTTGAGAGAACAATGTAGATGAAAAAAGATGACTCTAATATATTAACCTTAAATTTAAGGAAAAACATTGTTAAGACATTGTCAGGTATACATTTTACTCTTAGTGATTATTAGGTCTCTCTGACAGTGATCAATAACTTCAACTCGTTAGGTTTCCTTCCGTAATAATCAGGTGGGATTCATGCCTATTTGCATAACTTTAACGATACTTTATAGCCATTGTGGATGTGAAGATATCACTGTAGCTTTGACAAACAATGTCATATCAGTGGCTGTGTAAAAAGAATGGGTGATCCTGCAAAAAAAAATTGTTGTTAATGACTTTTGATAACAGTGTTTTTTTAATCAGATTGTCCAGTTCTTTTTATATATGATTGCATTTTAAAAGTTTAATTTTATAATATTATGCAATATAAAAATTTTATATGTAAATTTATATGGTAATTTTGATTAGATTTATATTATAATCTTGATTTAATGATTTAAATATTATTGAATTATAAATTTTTAAATACATTTTTTGAAAATTTTGGTAGGACTATATTTTCATCATGTCTAATTTCTCACTAAATTGAAGGATAGCATAAGATTTGAACCCAAGACTTTTGGTTTGGTGAGACTTTATTTCCACAGCCATTGCTAATTGAACTACCCCAAGCAAACAAAAATAAACTGTCTTTTAAAACACAAAAATTTCTTAGAATTATGCATTATGTTAAAAGTTAATATAACATAAATTTAATACTTTTTAATATTTTAAATATATGTATATTTAGGCTGATAGGCTTTTCCTATGTATGAACAATTGTCAACACTTTTACCTTCCTCAGTTCGATCAAGTAAGACACTTTCAAGTGTGACTGATTTTTCCAAATATCAGTTGAGTTGCCTTCTTGGCATGGCAACATATTTTTAATGCTTTTTCCATCTTCCCTGGCTTTGGCAAGCACTGGCCTGCTGTGATTCTGCTTCTTGGTCTTGTGAAAGCAGGGGTGCGATTGATTTATTGGGAGATCAATTCGCACAGAGCAGGGAAGGGACTCGTCACAATCAAGAAGGCCATCCTCTGGAGATTGTTGCAGGGATATTAACCATGGAGCACTCTGACGAATCAACTTCCAGTATTGCAACCTCTGCAATTACTACTCCATCGTCTGTAGATCCCTGTATTTTAATCAACATCGTGCCCAATATATTGGAGAGCATATTTCTGAGACTGCCATCACAGCAATATCCCCAGATCTGGAGGACGAGCAGGGCACTGAAAGGGTCTCTTGACGAAAGCATGTTCCTTGGTTGGTATATCGAAGAGCAGGTTGTGAAACGTGAAGAAATCATGGTTCTGGTGAAGTTATGGTGGAGGAGCCGTGTAGCGCGTTACAACAATAGATGCAGTGGTCGGGTATCGTGGGAGTTGGGCTGCAAAATCGACTCCTGCTACTATCGATGCTATAATATCAGAAAATTCAAGTTGAGAGAAAATCGATGTAACAGTACCACAAAATTCAAGTCGAGAGAAAATGGAGCGAAAAGTTCCACACTGTTTAGCTGCCATGACAGTGTTTTTCCCATGGATGGATTGAATGCTCAACATGGCACAGGTGGTTTGACGTTGGCTTCATGCGTACTTTTCTGCGAAACAAGGCACCCGAATTCGAGAACAATGCCGAATTAGGGAGCGATAGCGAATTAGAAAGCAAAGGCAAACGCCCTCGATGTGGCACAGATCATCAACTCTGCAATGTGTGTTCAGGGTGAGTTTGTCTCCAGTTTTTTTTAATTTGCTTAGTTTATGTTTTTAAGTGCGCTTAATTTAAGCTTATGGTTTTTGCCCAATGTATAATGTTTTTACTTTTAAATTAATAATGTAAGTTTATGTGACAACAGACACAAATAGCACGACTCAGCTCGCGTATGCAGAGAGAACTGAAGCGGCTGCAAACTAATCCTCCTCCCGCAATCTGCGCATGGCCTTCCAGTGATAAACTCCTCACTCGCCTTGAAGCGCGTAAGTTTTCTTCCTGGATTTATTTTGACTTTAAGTGCATCTAAAGCTTAGGTTTGAATGCAAGAGGCCTTGTGATTTCCAACAGAGATTGAAGGGCCCGAGGGGACTATTTATGCTAAAGTGATTTTCAAGCTAGAGATCCAAGAACCCGAAAGGTTATTTGAATTAATTCTTTTTTGGTAGTTGTAACAGTTTCGATTTTGGAACAGTTTGAGTTCCAATTTAAGTTTTTCGGTCTATTGAGTATGATATTATTTTCTAGATTTTAAGTCATTTTTAACATTATTTTTTCAATTGCAGATATCCTTTCGAGCCTCAAAATGTGAAATTTGTGACCCCAATTTATCATCCCAATATTGACAACGTAGGGCGTATTTGCCTCTCTGTTACCAGAAACGAGAAATGGGAAACGAAATGAGAAATGACAACGAGACTAGAAACCAAGTTTGGAGGTTTCGCATTCAAGAAATAAGGAGAGAGAAAAAAACAAGAAAAATGTGAAAAACATAAAACAAAGTATACATCATCCGCATTCTCCAATAATGTGTTCACATAGACCATTCTCAAATATTCAAAGTGAGAAACAACGCTTGTTTTGCTTACATAGGTCATTCGCAAATAGCCATCTTTGATCCTTTAATAGTGAAGAAACCTTTGGCATTGAATTCAAGCTTGATTTGACCTTTCCATTTCCACTTGATTTGGACCTAGTGAGAGTGGGATTTTTTTGAAGGCCATATCCCTAAAAATTTCTTGATGAGTACATGATCTGGCATATCATGTCTATATTCTCCCATATTATTTGAGTAGACCTCAAATTTGGGTTATATTGTAGTATTTGGTAAGCAACTACTAGGATGTAGTTTCCCTAGTTGGGTAATAGGATGGCGAAGGCTGAGTTGAGCTCCATTGGGATTAGGGAATTGAGCCAAAAGTAGAGGATTGTTTAGAAATACTACTACCTTCAACTATCTTGCTAGAGGAAGAAGTGTTGTTCCCTCCATTGACTTTTGCATAGAAAAAGCTGAAGGGTTGAAAACCAAAAATGCTACAACTAAACAAAACCTAAAAAAAAATAACATCAAATTTTCAAATTTTTATCATTAGTCCATTATAATAATAATAAATCTTTATATTTGTAATAGTAACTAATCTTTATAATAATAAAAATAATGTATAATGTAACTGTGTGCATTTAAATTATATAAGAAACTCGACACTAAATACACTTTTAAATAAAACCAACACAAAAATGAAAAAATAATTAAAACATTAAAGCAACACATCCTAGTAATATAATTTTAACAAACAAAATCCCTAAAATAAACAATGTTGTTAAAGAAATTTTACGCTAAATACAATTGAACATGAAACCACCTCTAAAAACTATCCACAAAACCAACCTTCATTTTTTAAATTAGACTCAACGTTACAATGAAACCAACCTTACAAACAAAGCAGAGCAACGTTTATCGGAAAACCAACGTTTGCCCTTTTTTTATTCTGCTCAATGTCCAATTGGAATGAGATTAGCATTACAAATAAAGCAGAACAAACGTTTCTCTGAAAACAGTGTCAAAAAATGATTCGTTTCCAGAGAAGCCAGTTTCATGTATTGAAAAACGAAAATGAACGTACAAAATGACGTTTTCCATATCGTTCTATTTTCTTTGCGTTTTTCTTAGGAAATGAACGCTCCTATATCGTTTTTGGTAACATAGAGTTGCCTCGATATCCTGAATTTTCCGCCCAAGGTATGTGCAATTAGCGCCCAATCCTGAGTAGGAAATAATTTATTGTTGCTAAGAATGTATTTTTCTCGTGTTGTAACAAGATTTACAAATTTGGTAGGAATTGTCTTTCCTTTATGGTTTCTCTCATGTTGTTTTTGTCTCAATCCATGCAGCTTTTGAATGGTGGTGTGCTCAAAGAGAATCATGGAGATCTTTTATTATCATTGTCATATGGTGCACATGGAAATGCAGGAATGACAAAACCTTCAAAGACTCAAAGGTACCCCTAAAGTCTATCTTGCAACATATCATCACCATCTATGATTCTGTGCCTTTAAAACATCTCAAGATAAGAAAAGGTCGCATAAAAGAGAAAGAGCGTCCCCTCAACAGAGTTCCTTATGCATTTTTGGATGGGGCTGAGCAACATAATATTTGTGGCTGCAGAGTTCACATTATTATGAACGAGAAGCTACAATACATTATCTCATGGAACGGTGGGAATGGCACTAATATTCTGGCTGAGGTGAGGGCTCTAGCAGCCCTGCTTACTTTCTGTGTGTTTTTTTATATTCAGCAAATCTCAATTTATGGCGACTCAAAAACAATGATTGATCATGTTAAGGGTGTCTGCCACATTAATTGCCCTAATTTAAAGGGGTGGATGGATAGAATTATGTTTTTTCTGGGGGCGCATGCGAGATTGCTCAATTCACAACATCTTCCATGCCCAAAACTTTCAAGCCGATTGCCTTTCAAAGCAGGGGTTGTTTTTAGATTCTGGCCCATGGTCCATGATGGTTTTAGATGGAGAGTCTTCCTACTTCATTCAGGACTTTTTATTCCCGGGTTTTGAGTTTCTTTAGTCTTCAATTCAGTGTCATTCTCATCATCTTATCTGCTACTTTTAATATATATCATGTGTTATGCACAGTCTCTTTTAATATGGTTCTAGTCATATGATGCTCTTTTCTATGATGTATTGTATGCTCTGATTTTTGGACTGGTAATTTTGGCTTCTGCGTCGTTGGGAATTCGTATTCCTACAGGCCTTGTCTCAAATTTTTGGTCTGCTGGCTATATGGAGCCTGTTTTTTTGTACCATATGGAACTTTTATATTGACTCAATAAAATACTATGATGCTTTTTCTCTCTGAGAAAAAAGATTTTTGTTAATAGTCGAAGAGAAAGAAAAGAGTGGTAACTGCTCACAACTAGTTAAAAACCAGCTCAACAGACAAAAATACGACGAAGCTTTCATGACCTTGCTATGGCTAATGGTTCATTGAACGGCTCCTCTGAAGTACTTATATTTTTTTTTTTTCTCTTTTTAGCCATCATTAAACTCTCTTTTCGATTTTAGCTTAAATGTTGTCGCAGGCAAGGTGTAGTTATTCCACCAGAATCACCCAGGACTAATTCTTGCATTAACAAGTATGCCTTTGGTTGAGATTCCGGATTAGAATCACAACATTCACAAGCATTTACGTACGAAAAATAGGCCAAAAAATCATGGCACCACTAGCAGAAGAAGGGAAATTAAAGAGCCACATTAGAAAAAATAGTTTTCCAAAATCCTGAAAATCTCAGCGGAGTCTTCATTTGCATTCCATTCCATTTCATGGCATTGTTCAAATTATTCAGTGTCAGCTTATTTAATTCTTAAAATTTTTTGAAATGCTCTTCATGCTACAAAGCCAGAGGTTGTGAACAATCCGCTTTTTTGACTTAAGGTAATTTTAAGCTTAAAAAAATGTAAATTTTTATAACTATTACATTCCATGATTTTGGTGGTTCCAGGGTTTAAGCCAGGCCGGTATCGTCATGTTCGTTGGTTTAGATTTCTTTATTTTGAGTGTTCTGGTTAATTTATGGGTAATTTATTTCAAAAGAATGCTAGTTTATAAGAGTGTTTTAGTAGCCCATATTTAAACTCAGGGTCCTGCTTAATAATTCACTTGAACCAACATCTCTTCTAGAAATATTCAACAATTCTAATTTAATAATCCTATCGGCCTCTCTTTGTACCTTTTGGAACAATTGCTAGTTGTGTTTTAGATGTATAAGATATAAAATCTATTCATTTCTAAGATGAACTATATTCCTTATTTTGAGATACCTTCTTAACTAAAATATTAATAAAATATATCGGTAAGAACTTTACTCGCATAAATATTCGTAGAAGCATATTAAATATCTTGGAATCCCCCTTTTTGAATTATAAATAAAAAGTTCTTAAACTACTATAAACTTATTTCCATTACAGATTCCAAAATATTCTAGAAACAAAGTAAGGATGTCCTTGAACCAAAACCATTTCCATTACAAATTCCAAAATATTCTAAAACCAAAGTAAGGATGTCCTTGAACCAAAACCTGCTTTCTAAAGCGGTTTCATCTATGTCCTTGAACCAAAACCTGCTTTCTAAAGCGGTTTCATCGGACATTATTTATGGCCTTTTTGACAATGAGCATATTGATAGAAACTTCTGTCCAATAGGACGAGCTACGGTTGCAAGTTGCAACTAGGTTTTCCTAACTCTGTTGAAAACCTGACATCCCCAACAAACGCTAGTAACAGACCCGAGTCATCGATTGTGCTGCTTTTGCTGGTCGTCCATGACATAGGCAGAGGTTGCAAACCCTGGCAAAATTAATTGATCTGTACTCTATAGAAGGATAAGATCCCATGGGTCAGTTCGGCCACTGAAAGGCTGAGATTAACTACGTTTCCATGTCCATATAAGATGTGGACCGGGTGGAATCTTGTGTATTATAAGCGGGCACTGTTACACCAGGTGATTGATGTGATGTGGCTGGTCCCCTTTATCTTTTGCTTGCTTCCATGTATGGTAGGGTAATGAATGTGTCATCGTTCTGCTCCCCTTTCGTTTCTCGTTTCCTTTTTCCTACGGAAACGTCTTTCTTGAGATTATAAATGAAATCTAAATAATTTTAGTATTAGACTCCGAAAATATTTTAGAATAAATCAATAAAGAAGTCAATTGTTTAATTTTACTTTTGGAGATAAAACTAGAAAATATTCCCTAAATATACCATCTAAACAAAAAATACCAAATTATACCGTGAAATTCACATAAACCGGTGGACGTTATACGCACAAAAAATAAAAAAACTACAGCCATGGAGTCCCTGCACTATCAAACTAATTGAATATTTGTAAGGAGTCTATCTGAGTCCAAGAAACTGCATCACAGTTTTCCATTTGATGGCCGTTCTTTCTTGTTGTTTGCACATGGCCGAGACACTTACAGTGGTCAGTCATCTCTTATATAGATTCAACGTGATAGCAGTTAAGAAGAATAATTATAATTCAAGCTCGGCCAAAGTGGATTATAATTGTTGACTTTTGAGACTGATATTTTTGGAAGTGTAATTTGTGGTAAACCGCAAAGAGTCCATTACTGTCATTAGGGGCAGGAGTACAAATGTGGCACTGCAAGCATGGCGAAACAAGCGATAAAGGGGCTCAACCGGCTCCTGCGCCCACATTTTATTGTCCCAAATTGCAGCTTTTGTTTCTATCCTGGTGGCGTATCCTCACTGTTTTTATTTTTATCTGATGTTTTTGTGGCTGTCGTTCAATTGATTTGTTTAATCTTGGTGGGATTATTCGAGCCGGCGGTATTTCATTCTATCTTAGTGTTTTCCTCGAATTCTATTTCAAATAATTTTATCAATTTTCGGTTGTGATTATTCATTATCTAATTTGCTATTAGATACCTTTCATTATTCGTGATGTAAATTGGTTGTATTTCATTTTATCTTAGTGTTTTCCTGGGATTCTATTTCAAATAATTTTATCAATTTTTTTGTTGGTGTGATCATTCATTATCTAATTTTCTATCAGATAACGTTCATTATGCATGATGTAATTTGTTGTTTCAATATAATTGTGACATTTAAAATAAAATTTATTAAAAAATATAAAGCAGAAATGTCAAATTATAAATTATATTTATTATTTATATCAGATTTATTTTTTTTAATCTAACCTAAATAGTTTGGTAATATAGAAAATGTTGAAGTGTAAGTGAGATAGATTATATAAATATTATTTATTCAACGCTCCACAAACATAAATCCAATCATCTTAAACATTGTTATTCTGATCTAAATGATTTTGACCAAGTGATTCCTCATCCCAGATGAACAAAGTAGCAATACGATATTAAGAGTAATTAAGACATTTTTTTTTAAGATAAAAGAATTTTTTGTCTTAAAATTAATTTTTTTTTTTGTTATTTTATATTAAAATTTAATATCAATTGAATGTTTAAAACAAAAATAATTTGACACAAAAATATTTTAAGATAAAATTTATATTTAAGACAAAAATATTTAAAAAAAAAAATTAAATTTAGGACAAAAATAGTTAGAGGCAAAAATATTTTAAGACAAAGAAGTTTAAGATAACTTTATATTTAAGACAGAAACAATTAGAGACAAAATTATTTTAAGACAAAAACAATTTGAGGCAAAATTATTTTAAGACAAAAACAATTTGAGGCAAAATTATTTTAAGACAAAACTTTATATTTAAGACAAAGAATGTTTAAGGCAAAAAATTTTTAAGGCAAAACTTTATATATAAGAAAATGACCACTTAAAACGAAACTAAATTAAGATAATTAACAATTAAGACAAAAACATATCAATTTAAGACACTAAATTAAGATAATTAACAATTAAGACAAAAACATATCAATTTAAGACAATATTATCTAACAACTGTGAAATTGACTCTCACACACTACTACTCTCTCGCGCCTATATCGAGGTTGTTTTTTCACTTACCATTCATGTTATCTTATATAAAGACAATGATTTGTTGGGCTCTTCGTTTCATGGGGGTAGTCGACTCTGAAGAGCGCAACAACTTTTCCTTGCAATATTTCCTCGACATCAATTCCATTTTTGTCTCTTCGATCTTTGTTGATACAATTAGAGACAATTTGTTTGTCATTGCATTCAGTCCGTGAGTCAATTTTGTGCTTAATATTGTAGAGCCATTGGTAAGATAACTAAAATGTGGACTCCCTCTCCTAGTTATGTGATTAAGCCTCAAGTTTAAATTTCCCTTAATATGCATCCCCTTAGACTTTCGATCTATATCAAGGTAATCAACTCCAAGAAAGATTGCAATGTGGCTGACTTACAATTGGGTAGAGAGTGGAATTTCTTCTTTCATTTTTGAGTCATCATTAAACACAAAGATCGATAAGTGTACATTTCTTATGTGTATTGAATTATGGAGTGTGATGTATGTTGTTACAATGTGAATGGTACAATATCTTGCATGTTTATAAATGTAAATGAATGTCTAATTTTTGACAATCACTATGTCCTTTGTATTAGAATAGTGTCATGCACATGAATTTTATAATGTGCCTAGGATATGCTATTCATTATTATGTGCATGGTGAATGCACAATTATGTGTTCATATTCAATCACTTGAATTCCAAGTTCATGTGTATACTTAGTTTAACCAATCCCTATACTAGTTATTCTATCAAAACTAAGAATTTGGGTATCAAGAATTGGGCCATGAGCCTCCTTAAAACTAGAGGAAGGTGGGCATGCAACACTTGTAGTTTTGCTTTATGAGCATAGCCTGGGTTTCTTTTTAGTCCATCTACGCTATGCTTTCAAGGTCGAGAGGAAGTGGGAGAACATGACTTTGTTGACATGTTAGTGGGTCCAACACCTAGTGGACGCTGGTGAAACCACACTCGACTGGAACCATGATATGTATATTGACACCAACCATAAACCATCGACCCCAGTGATCAAATCTCATTTAAGACAAGGTCTATACATTTGGCCAAATGTTGTTTTATTTTGGGTGAGAATCTTAAAGGCCAAGAGCGTGGTCCAGGCAGAACTGGGAGTGTTGGGAACATTTTTAACTTCCCATCATTGAGATGTTTTCACCCTACAATACCCTAAGAGTGTAAAAATTAATATAAATTTGCTACTACTGATGTATTTGAACCAAAAACAAGAGATTACAAATATTCTCTACTATTTTGCAAAATGGAAATCACAATTTAGAAACACATGCAACCATAAAAAAAGCACAAGAACATGATTATTTATAGGTAAAACCAATAGGGAAAAACCCTTCCACTTTTTTTCATTAGTCATATGAGAATGAAAAACTGTTACAATGTCTTGCTTCAATCTTGAAGCACACCCTTCACTATAAAATGGTTATGTTGTCAATTGTCTTGCTTTGGAAAACACTTAGTCAATTCAAAGCCCCATCCTTATCCCATTTTCTTGCATGATTCCCAAGGAAATTAACTCATAAATAGTATGGGAACTCACTATTCACTTGTGAAAAGCCCAAGTAATTGATCCTCTTCCTCAATGCCCAACATGTACACTCAACTAGTATACAATGTGCCTTTTCTTCCACTTTAGTTTGGCAATTCATTTCCATGCATGTCTCAGTTATTTTTAGCTATTTGACTAGTTTAACCAAGAGATCATTGAGTTAACAACAATTATACTGCACAACCAACTCAACTAGTTTCTTGAGCTCAGTTAACTGAGTCAAAATGAAATAACTGAATTAGATTGCTAAATTTGAGCAACAGTACATGCACAACGCTACTTCTAGCCTATAAGTAGAATTTACTGAGTGAACAAGTATACAAGACCATGTCACGCAAGTTAACTTCCATCTAAGTCATCTTGTTGATTTGGAAAATTGTATTACTAAATTTGACTAAGGAACCAATCAAATTTAGCCTTTCTTGCTACACTTTCTAACACTCCCTCTTAGAAAGAAAGGGGTTTTGAACCACACATATCTTGCACTTATGGAATTTGAATTTTCCTCTTGAGAATGCCTTTTTCAATATATTTACATCCTGCTTCTCAGTTGGAATGTATTGTAACATTACAATTCTCCTCTGCACACAATTCCGCAAGTAATGGTACCTAATATCAATGTGCTTGGACCTGTCATGAAGTAATGGATTCTCAAATAATTTGATACAACTTTGATTATCATAATAAATCATTGTCAAATACATCTGTTGATTGAAAAGACCAACAAGTATTTTTATTATCCATATGGCCTCACATGTTTCTTGACTTGTAGCCATGTATTCAGCCTCTATTGAGTTGAGTACCACATACCTCTGTTTCCTACCATACCAGGAAATAACTACAGACACAACATTGAAGACAGCACCTGAAGTACTTTTCTTGTCTAATGGACTCCCCACCTAATTTGCATCAGTGAAGCCTTCGTGCTTCACTCCCTTTGTCCTCCTCTACCATAACCCATTCTTAGTTGTGCCTATGAGGTACCTCAACACATGATTTTCACCTTCTAATAAATCTTGGTGGGCTTAACCATGGCTTGAATCAACTAATTAGCTGCATAGCACCTATCAGGCCTTTGTGTTCACCAGATAGACAAAGGATCCCACAAGCTATTTCTAGATGGTAGCATCTATTGCCTTTCCTAAATATGAACTCTCCTTCCTGTCGTTTGTAGCTAGAGGTCTGTCCATAGGCTTGCAATTCTCCATGTAAAATCTGTAAAGTACTGAGAGGTATACCTTCCCGGAATCACAAAAATCTCACCATCACCCTGCCATACTTCAAGCCCGAGGAAGTAATATATCAATCTTATGTCCTTCATCTCCGAATCATTACTCATCTCCTCTAAGTATCAAGTCATTAACATACAATACTAAGATAAGAAACTTGACATATAGCGCAATGTGATAGAGGTTGGCATCTGGTTCATTTTTGGTGAATCCCAATCAACTGGTACATGTATAAGTTTGAGTGTACCATGCTCAAGGTGGTTGTTTGACACGATACAGGGCTCTTTTGAGTCTACGCACGTATCCTAGTCATATGTCTCAAATCCCTCTAGCTGCTCTATGTAAATTTCTTCCTCAACAACACCATCGAGAAAGGTGGTATTCACATCCATTTCGCGCATCTTACACCCCATTTGTGTAGCTAATTCTCGAATGGTTATGATTGAGGTATATCTCTCCATTGCTGCAAATGTTTCCTCATAATCCACTCCCTATACCTGAGAGAAGCCTTTGGCCACAAATCTAGCGTTGTACTTCTTGATTTTCCCTCAGCTGCATGCTTCACTTTGTAGATCCATATGGAACCAGCTACTAACTTGTTCTCTCGACCTGAAACCACCTCCCATATAGATTTCTTCATGATGGATTCATACTCCTCCACCATGGGATCAACCCACACTAGTTGAGAAATTATTTCCTCAAGTGAAGAAGGCTCTAATTCAATGAGCTTTGTAATGAGAGCCATATACCCAGTGTACCTATCTCGTGAAATCCTCATTCCGTGCTAAGAGGAAGGAGCTCTCGCATGCTCCTGTGCTTTTTCGTACCAATCTATTAGCTTCTCTGGTTCTCTTTGTCCCCCCTACAAAAGATTCTAGTTGAGTGGGTACCTCCACTCGGCCCCTTGTCTACTCCTCTACATGTCACTGCTCAAAAACCCTCAAAATCTCTTCATGAGGCTCCTTCTTAGGAACTATAATCTCCTCCTATGATGGGATACTCAACTCTCACTTTAGAGAGCATCTCATAGCCTTCTCCTCATCAAATTTGACATCTCTCCTCATTACTATCACCCTGGGTGATGACAAATATATCCTATAGTTATGTGTTTTCTCTATGTATCCTAAAAATACTCCCATATCAGTTGCAGGCTCAACTTTATTCCTAATATCCTTGGAGACATGACAATACATAGTAGCTCCAAAAATTCTAAAATGACATACAATTGGCTTCCTCCCATAGAAAACTTAGGGTGTGATCATGACAATTATTCTATGAGGAGTCTGGTTCTATAGACTGTGTTGTTGCAAGTCTATGCCAACAGGTGTAATGGCATCCCCTCATCATGCAACATGGCTCTTGCTACTCCCACTATTCTTTTGTTCTTCCTTTCAATTACCCCATCTTGTTGTAGGTCGTGGGGTGTTATTAGTTCTTTTCTAATACTATCTATGTCAGAATACTTAAAGGTGCTACATACATATTTTCCTCCATTACCACTTCTCAGGGCTTTCAATTTTCGACCAGTATCATTTTAAACCAATGCTTTGAATTCAAGAAATTTTGAGAAAACTTCATCCTTCTTTCACAGGAAGAAGATCCAACATTTTCTTGAAAATTCATAAAAAAAAAATAACATAATTCATGTGTTTTGTTGTAGACATTGTAGAAAATGGTCCACACAAATTAGAGTGGACTCACTCCAAGATTACTACAACTATGTTATGTCAGCCCTGGAAGGTGGATTTGACATATTTCCCCAATGTGCATCCCTTGCTGACATCATTTTAGTCAATGGTGCATTTTGGGAGACCAGTGGTAATCTCTTGCATGATTTTTAAGGCCCCATTGTGTATGTCTCCCATGTGTCTATGCAAGATTTCCCCAACATTCCAACTCTACACTTCTCTCACCTTGCTACTTAGTGCAACACAAGCTTCCACTTCAATTTTGTATAGGTTCTTCACAAAAACACTAATTCATTTAAACCATTTTTGGAGCCTCTTAGAGCGTGATAGATCCTTCAAGTTCTTTGGATCCCATTTGATACTATGTACAACCCATCTCTTTAACAAAGGAAATATGTTGTACCTTGCTTGCTATGACCACACCAATTCCCAAATGTCATCCACTCAAATGTTATGAAAGTGAAGGATCCATGAACTTGCTTGTCACTAGGATTTCAATGGTCGATTTACGCCTGGAATATTCTACAGCTCTGTAATCTAAGAATTCCACTAGCGGGGGGTTCTGCTAGGAGAACCTTGGTACCAAAAACACCTCAAAACAACAAAGAAAGATCAATAATACTAGATGCCTAGCCAAGAGATTTAGCATCCCACACAAACTTTCTTATCAAAGTTACCATTATCCCCACAATGAGTTGAAAAATTAGTGCCAGTAGATGATAAATGAGTAAGTTTAATGCTTGGAGCGTGTCGTTGACAAGCTCTCATCCCTTAATAATGCATATCATGTGATTGATGAGGTATGAAAAATGCAAGATGTGAGAACTTATGAAATTGATGTAGCTTTCCATGTGACTTGTTATGAAATGATTTAAGCGCATTTGACATGCCATAGTAGTAATCAATAAATAAGTAGATGAGTTGTTGTTGCGATGTGCCACTAGCCACTAATTCCCCAACTTTAAAACTTGAACTATAATTTTCTCATTGATCTAGTTCTTGTTTTTTATCACAAAAGACATGACAAATGAGAAGAAACTCACTTCTTGCTTACCATGATCCACAATCGAATTTACTCTAAATTATATACCATGTGATTAATAAGGGTTTTGGAATTTTCTATTATAATGACCAATTACATGCCATCTTTTTAAACTACTTTGAGCCTTTGCTACATGGTATAACCTTCTACCTTATTATTGGAATGATAACATGACCCGAAACATAATAAATTTCAATGTTTCTTCCAAAATCCATAATAATCCAACACCTACTAGCAAATATTAAGCACCATGCAATAAGCAGCTGATTGATTCACTATCTTTCCATCCTCACCATTGAATATCATATTATTCTCATCTAATAAATAATAAAATGGAAAAGCAATGAGACAATCATTGAATCACTACATGGTGTTTAATATTTGCTGGAAATCATATCCCAATATTCAAAAACATACTTTATAGAGACCAAAATGAGAACTAACCCTTTAATTTTGACTCAATTCAAGTACACTTACATAAGAACCCCAACACTAGGTCAAGCTTTATTTACCATGCTATCGATCCATAAATGCTTGGGGGACGTATATGCCCACTGCTAGATGAAATTGGGTATATACTGCCACACACATTTATGGATCGATAGCATGGTAATAAATCTTGTCTAACATTAAAAGTAAATATTAAATACCATGTAATAAGATAATGGTTAGTTAACTAAGTTTTCATCTTGTCTGTTAAATATCACTTTATTCTAATATAATGAATAAATTAGAAAGAGAGTAGATCAATAGTTCGTTCATCAATCTAACACATAAACATGCCTAACATTTGCCATGATGGGCAGAGTTGCCTAACATTTGCCATGATGGGCAGTTAACTCTGGTAGGCCTCAAAATGTTAAAGAATAAATGTACGCCGTTCAATGTCGTGTTAAAGTCAAACTTAATTTGTTTTCTTCCCCACAAAATCTAAAATGATTGTGTCGCATACAAATGGATCAAATTCATCTCATTGAGGTCCAACGATATCCAACCCTCCATTTAAAATACAGAGAATCACACTATAAGAATTCGTCTCTTCCTTCATCGAATTCTGAAATTCTCTCTATATAGCTGAGGGACAAAAATCCATCAGCCGTGAATACATAGGAGGACAGAAACCGAAAAGCGAGGAGATAATACTTGTCCAAAATGATAGGGGAAAGTAGAAGATTGAAGTTCAGCCACGAAATTTTGAAAAGAATCAGAAGCATAAAGCATCTCAATTGGAGCTCAGAGCTGCAGTCCTCAAATTTACATGCCCCATCTGCATGGTATGCCTCCTCGGTTATGCTTGTGTTTTCTTTCCGTGAATGAAATTCAATTTCATAATAGTTCCTGATGTGGGTTCACTTTGTTTTCTGGGAATGGGTGGCCACCTCGTTTTTCTTGGTTTCAATTCTGTTTTCTTGAACATCAATTACATTCGAGATCAATAATCAATTACTTTATGCTGTTTTTATTCGGTTGAAGGTTAAAATTAGATTTGATATAGCGGATAAGGGATTGATCTAGTGTTTATAGGCAGAGAACCCTTTGTATATGGTAGATTCCAGTTGAGGCCAAGGCAGTCGATCAAATTCCCTTCTTTACTACACAATCCACTATCCAGAGGCTGTGGTTTTTCCATTTTTGGGTTTTCTTTTGGATTTTATTATCATTATGTTATTGTTGCAGTATCATTATCCAGAAGATACGATTATATCCTTTTGGGTTTTTTCTGGATTTTATTGTTATTATTGATGATGAAGATGATCACCATTATAACATCATTCATTTGTTTCTATAATGGAAAAGAATAAACCTAGCGGCTGCACTACAGAGAGTGTACTTCCTTGTTTAGCTGCCAGGGCTGCGTCATATGTTCTCCTAAAATAGCTATCAGGACTTGTCCCTGACCTACGCTTAGAGTTATCTGTCTAAAACGTAATCTTTATGGATGGGGCAGAGGACCATGAGAATGGAGCCCTGGTAGACAGCTAAGCTTAACACCGTCGATCTCACTAGTGAACTAATGTCCCATTGGAAGAAATAGGGTTTAAAGTTTAAAGGCACCCAAACAAAGAACTGTAAATCTTACGGGCACCAACGGTCAAGAATTAGGGCACCTTATTCACAGAAATCTTCTATTATTTTTCATCTTATACCCAAAAGAATTAAAAAAAAAACATATAAAAGAGAAAATGTTATTGTTTCAAGTTGGAAACAAGAACACGAACACCAATATCAGAGGAGTTCCTATTTTTTCCCAGCTACTGGGTGGAAATTTACAAGGGCCAATTTACAGGGGGCATCGGGAGAAGTGGTAGACACTAGGAATATTTACATGTTTTTATTTTGATATTAAGCTGGAGAAGCGTGTGGCTCAAACCTAAGTCCGTTAGGCGAGTTCCAACCATTTTTTCACTGTGGCTTCGTAGATTTGTACTGCTTGCTGAATTTTCGACCATCACATTCTACATGCTTATGGACATCAGGTCACTTTGTTTTTTCTTTTAGACAGTGCTCTGAATAAATTGTATAAGTTAAAGAATCAGTGAAAAATAAAGAAAACTCCCCCACAATATTTGAGCTTACAGAAATATATTCATAGTCTGATGCTTATGTATACCAGACTACTTGTGAATCATGGTGCTTATAAATGTCATCTAACGTTGTAGACTACCAGCAACCTCTGATGCCTACGGAGTGCTCCGAAAGGAAGTAATTGGACACGTTTCCTCTATCAATTGTAGCAAGTACATTGAAAGATTCCTTATTGGAACCAGCATCAAACAAAAAATTCTAATAAGATTTATCTAAACCATGGGTTTTTTTTGTAATGTTGTTTTCTATCCTTCCTATTTTCCTTATTACCAACCATTTCCTTTATGCTTACAAATCATCATAGATCGACAAATTTTATCACGGTTCTCTAGGTTGGAAAAATCCTCGATTTACTTGTTAGACTTGTTATAAAATAAGATATGACATCCAATCTGTAGATCTAGACATCCTTAGATTGTTAGTGATGAATTCAGGTTATATGTTGCTGGTAATGAATTATATATATATATAGTTATTGGATAGATATAGTAGCTAGATTGATTAATGGTAGAACACCTCAAGTTAGCTTCATGTATGATAGCATATAAAGTCATTATGAGCACACACTTCCCAAGCATGTGCGTCTTATGGGTGAACTGAACTTTTTATCCCCCATATGAATAGGATGCAGGTTTTGTTTCATATCTCATTATTGTGTAGGCAGGGAAACCGTAGCTTGTACAGTTCAAGTGGTTGTGAGGAAAAATTGTCACCGTGCCATTGAGCTTCAAATCTCATTTTATGAGATTGTTGTTGTTACACAGTGATTTGTCATTGTTCTCATCTCAGTCCCTCTGTTGTGTCATATATTAAACAAACATGTTCATATCTTCCCACTCATAAAATAAGATTAACCAAACGCTCTTTGATGCTGAAAGTTGACCCTTATTCCCTAAGTTTCTACCTCGTCATGAATAAGCCTTTCATATACGCGATGATCCCTTGTCATAGATAGTCTCATCGTGACACCATCGCAGGTGTACACCTCTTTCCTGCGACGGTCGAATTTTAGGGCTCAGAGGCTAGTAGCTATTTATCCCGACGATTGGTTTGCATGCATTGCCTCCTTGTGATGTTGTTGCCGAGGCTTAGTTCACGACTAGCAACGATCCAAATTGGGCAAATTTGTTCAAATAGTTGCCCTTCTGGATGTCTCTAGAGCTAGTTTTTGGACCAGTTTGGGTCACCCTTCCTCCTCTAGGATGGTGTTTCCCTCCTTTTTGCAACCTCCCTTAAGGATAAGTTCCCTCTCCCTCATTTCATGGATACTCCTTCTCCTATAAAATCACTCACCCTTGTTACGATCTGCTAGTTCTTTTAGTGGGAGTGTTGTTGGTTCTTTTGTGTTCATTAGATAGCTTTGGTGTCAATGTGAAAAGCGTGGGATTGCTAATAGTTTGGTAAGAGGTTGTGGAGTGCCTAAACTTTGTATTAAAAGTTGTGAGTGAGAGAGAGATATCATCTATTTGGGAGACCCGTTCTTGAGAGTGAATGCTTGAAGAAACATATTGGCTAGAGCCTTCGAGAATGCTTGTGAGGTCAAGACTTGGTTGTAAGCTTTGCTCTTGATTCATTTTAATACAATCAATGACGATTTCCTATATCTTGTGTACAATTTACTTGATAGCTTATGAATTCTTGACTTTATAAGTAAATAGATCATCATTGTTCTCTGTTACGTTCTCTATTGTTTTCTTTTGGTGTTTCAGGTTGATTGTTCATTGAGGAGAAAGAAACTGAAGCTAGAGCAATGCAACGAAACATTATCAACCACCTGTTGAAGTAGTCTTCCAACGATGACTATTTAAAGGAATCAATTGTGGTTTTGTCTTTGTTGTGACTAGACCCACTCTAGGGCTAGAGGGGCTGCCTCTGTCTGTAAAGGGAACACTGTCCTACTTCATAGTTGTGAGTGAGCAAATTGTTTGAGTTAAATATGGTCTATTAATGAGTTGTTAACACGGCTTTTGATTTGAAAATCTAGGGTTTACCCTCACTACCATCCTTTGAGTTGTATATGATATATTCATGAGTTGTTAACATGGTTTTATGATTTGAAGAAGCTAGGAACAAGGGAGGATAAGTGCCTAGGTATGTTACTTGGAAAAATGTAGCTTCTTCCTAAATATTTTATTTTTCCTTTTTTTTGTCTTAATATTTTCTTTTCATAATACTAGTGGATTGAACTTATGCAATACATTTTTGCATTCAACAAATGAAAAATATTTTTGTTCTCTTTTACGATTGTTTGTAGCCTGTTCTTCACCCACGAAAGTCTGTAGTACCTATCTATTGTTTCGTCTTGATCTTGTCACTTTGGAAGTACATCTCCACAGAAATATTATGGGAAACTATAGTATAATATATCAAAGGATGAAATATATAGGAGTAATGATATGCTGTGAGAATGCTTCGAATATGTGTTTTGCGTGTATTAATTTTTTTAAATATGATTTCTAAAGATTATGGTTGAGTGGGTTGGGTTAATCTTCCTAGTGCATTTAATAGTCTCATCTCGAAGGGAAAAGCTTATTTCTATTTGAGGATTATCTCTTTTCGAGGATATTTAAGGTGGTGTGTCTGATCTCTTTCAGAGCGAATATCTAGTTTTGAACCTCTATTAGAAAGAGTTATTTGAATAATGAATATTATTGAAGTATTTCTTTATATTTCTTTCTAGGTGCACTCTCTGTAGGTTGCATTAAACTTTTCTATATTCGCCCATTTAGGATTTATGTATAGAGTTAAGATAGAGTGGGACCATATCTTATATAGCGATTTGCATTTTTCCAAATTACTAGAAATTTGGAAACACAGGAAAGATCATCAATACCAGGAATTATAATGATACATCAAACCCTGTTTGCAAGTAAAGAAAAATCTTTACAAGGGTGAATTCAATGTCTCTTTAAGTAAACAAACTCTAATGCCCTAAGAAGCATTTTTTTCTTGCATCATATAAAATCTCAAAATCTTCTAGAATAGGAATATTTTCCATGACTTCCAAAGGGCTTATATTCACAGTATGACCTTCCCAAGATTGTTGCATGAACTTTAAAATCAAGGATATCCAATTAAGAGAATATATTTTCATCCTTTGTAGTATATCATACTTTTACATATGACCTTTTTTTATAATGCTTATTTTTTTGTCTAAATTAATTCATATGCTTAAGAATGTATATTCTCTCTTTGGAAGGCCTAAGTGCCATTCTTTTTCATATTTCACAAAGTACATAATTTATGGTGCTAATATGCATTCATTGTTTCTGTGGTCTAGTTGGTACACATGTGGGTGAAATGGTGCATGGGAAGAAGGTTCACAGAAAATATGCTTGATATAAATTTTAGGGTTTGGGATCTTAGATCTTGTTCACTTTCCATGTAGGTAATATATATGACCTTTACACCTTTATAGTCACAAAAGATGGCTTTTTGTTTCTCTTGACATATCCTATGTAGATTTAGGTTGGGAACGCTTTAGGTATCTACAATAACTAGTCTTTACTTGTCCATTTGGCTGTTGTTGGTCGTTCTTGGAAAATTTTCATAAGTATAACTTGTATCTTTCTTAACCATTCCTTGTAATGATTTCTCTCAGTAATCTGGTCATCCCATTTTCTGAACAACAAGTAGCAGTTCTCAAGGATCCTATTGTATAGGTCAATCCTATTGTGTGGAGTCCATATGGTTCTTTTTTTGGTATGTAATTAGACGAGGAAAATTGTATGTTATCCTTATATTGAACTTGTCTATATATATTCTTGGTAACGAGATGATTCAACCCATATTTGAAATATAGTGTATGATTATGTTTTTTTTAATATACATGAATATCTTATTCATAGCACATAGTGCACATATATTCCTTCGATGTTGCAAATGACTTGCAGAAAAAAATGAAGGTATTTGGCCCCTCTCATTGAATCTTCTTGTAATAAACCTAAACCTAGTTACAAAGAGCATTGACATATATGTTACAAAAAGTGCTTCTTATTTCTCAATGTATTGTATTTGTTGTATTGTTTGCTTCAGTGAATTCATTGTTTTTTCACATCTAACATATAATTTATTTTGGTAGATTGATGCCCATGTTGAAGGTATAAATTGCCCTTATTTTTCATATCCCAACAAGAAAATGTGTATTTACATGTGGATATGACAAAAAAATAAAGGTTTTGACATGAAACTACATATTGTGCAAAGTGGAGGGCTTAGAAAATTTTATGTTGAGAAAACTTGGTTGGTGCAAGAGGTATGGTATGTTGTTATTGGTGTTAAGAAATATACTTTTGAAAGTGACGAATTAGTCATATTCTGCATGCCCCCATTGTAAAGGAAACATTTAGGTATGAACTCTCTGTTGTGATTGTGATTTTTTTTAATATGACTGGGAGAGTGTTTGTTTTTTAGGGAGACTGATTTCATGGATATGATGATTCCTCAAGTTGAAGCATTATATTGGACTCTTATTTTGTATAATTTTATCTTTTCTAATGAACGTTGATGGAAAGATAAAGGATTAGTTATATTATTTGATGGGTTCAAGGTTGATTATGATGCTACTGGTCAGTGGTTCACTACAATGGCTTATAGTGCTGATGGGACAAGGCTGATTCATCATGGTCACTTCAACTCTTCATTTGTTCTATTAATTATTTATGTTGATTATTGATTATTTGTACAATACATGGAGAATAAAAACACTAACAACTTGATGCAAGCTCTGCTCATGTGGAATAGGAAAAGAAAGAGGATTTTCTTCTTCTTGAATGGAATGGGAGTGAAGGTGCTATAAAGCATACTTATCAAGGACTTTGTAAGCATTATTTGAATATTGTGCAGTTTGATATAACTAAGAACAACCTTTTAGCTACTGGAGATGAATATTTGATCAAGTTATGCAACGTGGACAACACAAACCTATTGACAACTGTTGATGTTGATGCTGGGTTAGCTGGATGGTTTTACGTAGCTTCCTACACTATTTTTTTAATGTGAAATACTTGCATTGCTAGAAATAAGTACTTTCAGGTTAGCTTTTACTTTTTGTTATTTTCAGAGTACTCCTTGTCTCTGCTTCAACAAGGGACATTATTGGTAGTTTCAACTAGTCATAATGACATCAAAATTTTAGTACAGGCTCCTCGCCATCAATTATTATGCTCATTTGAGAATTGTACCTTTGATGCAGCAAGAGTTCCCTCTGATACTAAGGCAAGAGTTCTACATTTATTATGTGTTTGGGTTTCAAGATTTGCTTCAAATGTAGCTAAACTAATATTTGGTTCTTTAGGTGTCAGTAGTAACTCAAATGGAATTTGTAAGCACACCAGGGGCACAAACTATTGGGGATTTGATCAAGTTGCTACCATGGTTTCCCTTGTTGGACTAGTGTGTCTACTTTCATGTTGAGATTGCAACAAGATGATGGAGCTTAGTGAAAAGAGTCACCTTCACTAAGTGGGCCTGCAGGCTATTTTTGGCGCAAGTCTATTTTTAGACTATGTCTATTTTAAGACATATGGATCATGTCTATGGATTGCAGGTTGCTATTTATGGATGATTGATCAAGTTGGAAAAAATAGATGGACTTCTATTTTTAGACCACAGCGGAGTGACACCACAGCGGAGTGACTGCTCAGTCTAAATATAGAACAGTCAAATATTATTAGCTCCTAATAATATTTAGACTATAAACTTTGTCTTATTCTCTTGGAGCACTTCAGGATGAGCTACGGATGTGGTACATGCAGATCCCAGAAGGAAATACGTGGTTACCTATGGGATGACTAATATTTGCATGCAGGACTTCAGTTAGAACTCAAGTGAGTTGAGTTTAGTGGACTGGAGGTGCAGTTGATGGAGTTGTGTTCAGTTTAGCTTTGTTAAACTGGTTGTATTTAGTCTAACTGGCGAATAGACTAGAGATGAGTTGGGTGAATTAGTTATTAATTAATTCACAAGTTATTAACTCATAATACAACTAATGAATACATCAGTTAACTCAGTTGCATGTTGCATGTTCAGTTCAGCAGGGACAGGTGTTAGAGAATCAGATTGCTATCAGTTGTGACTATAGTTGTGCACCAGATCTTGCACAAATCAGGGGATTGAGTATGCCAATGAGTTTCACGTATTGTAGCTTGTGCTTACGTGATTTTGCCAAGTAAATACGTGGCTGCCTTGGAATTATCATCATTCTTGTGCAGGTATTGAGCAGCGGAGGCAGGCAAGCAGCGGAAGAGATTTGAGCCAGTGATTGATTCAGATCTGAGCTGTATTGTGTGTAACAGTGGAGGTGGAGATTCTTGTGATAAGTATTAGTTTGTAATGTTACATGACTCAATCATTAATATATAGATAGTTGGGGTTTTTATCGAGATGCTTTCCCCGGGATACATACTGTGTTAATGTGTGAATGCTCTTGATGTTTTATTGTTATTGATGCTGCTATATTGATGATCAACGTAGAGGAGCTTATGTATTGTGTATGTTCTCCGCAATAGTACATGATCAGGATAATCTCTGTTGAATATGTGTTAAATTATTCAAAATTTCTACATGGTATCAGAGCTGTTGATCATCAGATCTACTATTCAGGAAGTGTTTACATTCTATTTCTCTAGGCAGAGCCTGTAATCGGGCCAGGTAGCCTCTGGATTCATCCTTCCTTTGGAAGGTGAAATATCTGGTCAAAGCCCATACAGTCAATCTCTGTACGAGAAATATTGTGTTCTCACGAATCTTAGATCCGAGGCGGTTGAGTTGGTTGCTGGTGGAATTCGAATTTGCAGCAGTGTTTTCTTGGTGACAACGCAGCAATGTCTTTCAAAAGATTGAGATTGGAGTATACTCTTGAGGGCAGCTCAAACTATATTGCATGGAAGGATAGGATGGAGGCAGTGTTGGATGATAACGGGCTGAAGGAGTTCATAGATACGGATATCCCAAAGCCTACTGATGCTACTCAAGCTAATGCTTGGCAAAAGAAGATTGCAAAATGTCAAAGGATTTTGTTGGAGGGCGTGAAGGATCACATTGTGTCCAGCCTCCATGGAAAGGCTACTCCATATTTGATGTGGAAATCATTAACAGAATTATTCCAAAGCAAGAACGATCAGAGGAAGCTGGCGCTCAAAGATAAACTCAGAAACATCAAATGCGAGAAGGGTGACAGTATTCCCAAGTATCTCACGAAGTTCACTCAGTGTCGAGATGAACTAGGAAGTGTGGGGGTTACTGTCGATAATGAGGACTTGGTGAGCTTGGCTCTCCTTGGTCTTCCGAAGAGTTGGCATTCCTATCAGGACTCTGTCAATGGTTGGGAGAAGTTGCCAGGATGGGAAAGACTATGGTC
>APFE031098565.1:56322-135867 GCA_000404065.3 Pinus taeda
ACATCAAGTACCATCATATCAGAGATTGTGTGCAGCGTAGGATCATGTTACTTTCGTACATTCCAACGGAGGATCAGGATGCTGATATTCTGACGAAGGCTCTCACCAGGAGCAAATTCGAGTACCACCGAGGCAGGATAGGGGTTGCTGATAATCCATATCTTGTCGAGAGGGAGTGTTGAGATTGCAACAAGATGATGGAGCTTAGTGAAAAGAGTCGCCTTCACTAAGTGAGCCCGCAGGCTATTTTTGGCGCAAGTCTATTTTTAGACTATGTCTATTTTTAGACATATGGATCATGTCTATGGATTGCAGGTTGCTGTTTATGGATGATTGATCAAGTTGGAAAAAATAGATGGACTTCTATTTTTAGACCACAGCGGAGTGACACCACAGCGGAGTGACTGCTCAGTCTAAATATAGAACAGTCAAATATTATTAGCTCATAATAATATTTAGACTATAAACTTTGTCTTATTCTCTTGGAACACTTCAGGATGAGCTACGGATGTGGTACATGCAGATCCCAGAAGGAAATACGTGGTTACCTATGGGATGACTAATATTTGCATGCAGGACTTCAGTTAGAACTCAAGTGAGTTGAGTTTAGTGGACTGGAGGTGCAGTTGATGGAGTTGTGTTCAGTTTAGCTTTGTTAAAATGGTTGTATTTAGTCTAACTGGCAAATAGACTAGAGATGAGTTGGGTGAATTAGTTATTAATTAATTCACAAGTTATTAACTCATAATACAACTAATGAATACATCAGTTAACTCAGTTGCATGTCAGTGCATGTTCAGTTCAACAGGGACAGGTGGTAGAGAATCAGATTGCTATCAGTTGTGACTATAGTTGTGCATCAGATCTTGCACAATCAAGGGATTGAGTATGCCAATGAGTTTGCTCACGTATTTGCCCACATTCTAGCTTGTGCTCACGTGATTTTGCCAAGTAAATACGTGGTTGCCTTGGAATTATCATCAGTTCTTGAGCAAGTATTGAGCAGTGGAGGCAGGCAAGCAGTGAAGGAGATTTGAGCCAGTGATTGATTCAGATTTGAGCTGTATTGTGTGTAACATAGGTGGAGATACTTGGGAGAAGTATTATGCTGTGTAATGTTACATGACTCAATCATTAATATACAGATAGTTGGGGTTTTTAGCGAGATTCTTTTCCCGGGATACATACTGTGTTAATGTGTGAATGCTCTTGATGTTTTATTGTTATTGATGCTGCTATATTGATGATCAATGTAGAGGAGCTTATGTATTGTGTATGTTTTCCGCACTAGTACATGATCAGGATAATTTCTGTTGAATATGTGTTAAATTATTCAAAATTTCTACATTTCATACTATTAGATTTATCTAGACTACAAGGTGTAACACACCCCCTTAACTAAGGATGGTTACCAAGATGACCCAAAACTCAAGTTGCAGTTATGAGGATGGGGTTTAGAAGATGTCTTTTGTTTTTGTTTTTAAGAGATTCACTCACACATCGACTTGTATGTTGAGTCTAAAATATGTAGCGTCCTTATTTTTGGTCATTCATTAGAGAACAAAATTACCTTATCTTACCTAGCATAGGCTTTATCTTGAAACCCTAAAATATAAATTTCTATTGGTTGAAACCCTAACTCTAGTTTTCACTATGTTTCAACAAAATTGAGGGGAGAGATCAATACATAAAAAATGTCTTGGAGAGAATCAACCAACAGTGCAAATTAAATTTCCAATGGGTTGATGATCCTTGATGGATAAGTTTCACTTTCGAAGCAAGAAAATCGCTCCACTAGCTAAGTGTAACACCAAGCCTCTAGGGAAGACATGTTGTAAACAATAGAATATCTCCAGCTTCTTGCAGTGCAAACAGAAATACCCACAATTGAAGTAAAAATGTTTCATTTATCCATATAACAACATGTCTGAGAATATCCTTTATGCAACTTATAAATATAAAACTGAAGGTCTTGGTTACTTCCATGTTTAGTCTACAATTTACCTATAGTGCTAGTAGCTTGGATGGCTTGGAAGTTGGCACTTATAAATAGCTTGAATTTCTTCACTTTTTAAGTGTTGTTCATAACTTGCATCTAAGTGTAGAAAGATATGGGATTTCTAGGTGCATACAATTTTTGACATAAATAGGCAAATGCATGCCTACAAGACCAAACAAGGTTTTTCCATGAGATTTGTAGCTATTGTTGATACCTCAAATAACCTGTAATGGCTAGAGTTTGGTTTGGTCTATCCTAGCTTCAAAATTCCTTTTTGTGAAATTCCATCTGGTGAAAAGGTCTAATTTTATGGAATGTCCCAAAACAAACCATTCCAAATACTTTTGTTCACCTAAATCCTTAGTGTTATGTATTATGATTTCCAACAATGAATCAAATAAATACATTGGGAATTTATAAACAATAGCCCTTGTAGGACTATTTATCAATCTTTAAAAGACAACTGTGATAGAGGATAAGGATAGCTTCAGATAACTTGGAAATTGAAATAGGGAAATGGAAATGAATGGAGAGAGAACTGTAAATTTTTTCCAAGACCTATGTGATGAATGAGAAATTGAAGATAGAATTCATGTGTTGTTGGCATATTTTCTTATAATAAATTTTTATGTATATCATTTTCCTAGCTTATGCCATCATCCCATCTCACTATGTCTTGAAATATTGATATTTTGATTCACTACGTACAAGCTATGCGGCTTAAGAAAGGTGAATCATGTGTTTGATTGACAAGTTAAAAATGTGGCCAATGTGAATAAGATCTAGGATATAAGTATTGTGATGCATAGTTGGACAGAATGATTGACTATATTATAAATATCTGCAAGGTTAACTAGTCTATGACACAAATAACATACATGTCCTGTAAGTCCTTTAAAAGTAAATGAACAATATAAATATCATAGAAGAAAAAGGGGATTTTAATAATCCCTATTAGTAGATGTATCCATGATCATTTAGGCTCAGTTTCCAAAGCTATCCCACTTGATCTGGATATGTAAGCTTTTGTGAATTAATCTTTCAAGAGAGAAGAGAGTTACTTTAGAATGAAACAAATCATGAATACAAAAGAATGTCATGAAACTATGCCAATGGAAGGTGTTGTAAATATATGTTTTGTGAGGATTTGCCCTCTGTGGAACCCAATAACCCACTGAAACTTATTGTTTTGTGCACCATAGGGTATTTAACATTAGTAAGGATATGCTATAATTGAGAAACCATGTTCTTTTCTGAACTGAAAATTCCCAAGGAATCTTTAGAGTTATAATATAGGTGAGATTATTATCTTATCTTTGGACAAGATTTCAGTCCTAAGAATGCTCTTAGTTATAAAATTTTTGTAGATGATTGAAGGGATCTAGATGTTCTTTTCCTTGTATATTCATACACATTTATTTTTACATAAATTTTCAATGGGAAATAATCGAAGAAGAAAATATTGTACACGATATATAACATATACTTGAATTCAAATAAGCCAATAGAATCATTTCTGCTAATTGATTATGTTGGAAATCCAAAACTTTTTCTTATGCAGACATATTCCTTGACCAATGGACCAAACGTAGCTCTTTGGAAACGTATCCAATCCATTAATTATTTTAATTAAAATACTTGGTCTTCAGTAGAGAAATAATTAAATTTCATCAACATTTTCAGGTTTCGAATGACAAAAAATCAAGAAGTGAGGTAGAAAACAGTGCATATGATCTCTAGTGTAGATATGCATAGAAAATGTAAAGGATATATACATAACTTTGTCCCTTGCATCACTTTGGTGAAAGACTCACATGCATAGAAGAAATGACCCACTTCATACCTACTTATTGAAGTCCAAATGTTTCCAACCACATACAAAGATTTTGATTCTTCCACTATGATTTTGTGAGCTCTCCCATGAAAATAGGAAATAGCATAGATATCTTAGAAGATCTTGGATATAGACTAGGACACTTGATCACATGCATTCAAATTCATTCACCAATATGATTCAATCGAAAACAATCCATCTCTAGCCTCGCTATGAAGCATTGTGAGGGATAAAAAACTCTATGTTTTAAACCTTAGATCCATTTACCAATATGAATTGATCTAAAATACTAAAAACTTGTTTTAAAAAAGTAACTTTACAAAATTTTGAATGCAATAAAGCCTAGTTATCACTTGTACAACCACCAGTAGAAAATGACAAATTAGTGACCACGTGACTAAAAATGTTAGTCACCACAATATTAACAAGTCAAATACTACCAAAAAGGAGCAATCTTAAGTGACTGAACTAAAAACGACCAACATAAATCACTAATTTATTCATGGGTTAAAATATGTGACTAGCTAATAAGTAATACAACTAAAAATGACTAACATGAATCACTAACCCATTCTAAGAATAAAACTACAACTACTTAACAAGTACTACAATAATATGAATTTTTTTTTTTTTTGTTAGACATCTTAATTGTGTCAAGCAATCTAAACTAAGAAGTGATAGGGGATTGAAAGGTTGTTAAAGATTGGCTGAAAGGTTATTCTTCCTTAAACACTTCTTCATCCTCACATAGTGTATAGGTGAGCCAACTTTGAATGATTTATCTCTAATAATTTATAATTTTAAAAATATATGTTTTAATAAAAAAAAGTATTTATGTAGTTTTTAAAAATCTATTCATTGAACCTAATTGGATCTAGTTCCAATTTGAAATTAATTTGAAGAGAAATTTTAATTATTAAGAATATAATATCAAATAAAAACTAAGTTAATTTCATATTAACTAACCTAGATCCATCTTAACCCCAGGTCTCTCAAGCACGGAGAGGGATCCAATCTCTCGAGGTGCAAACTTTTTTTTTCTAGTGTAAAACTTGAGGAAAGGTTTGCACCTCCAGATATTGGATCCCTCTCAGCACTTTATAGTTAGAGGGTTAATTACTAATACTATATAATATCTACATTTTTCTTCATGTCTCTTTGCTATTACCTCTCTCTATCTCACCCCCAAGCATACACACACTATTCTCCCTCTCTAACTATATCCTTGTCTCTATTCCATCCCACTCTCCTCTCTCCCTCACTCTCTCTCCATGACTCCCTTATCAACCCCCTCTCTCTCCACCTTCCTCCCTCTATGTTTTCATTGTTCCCTCCCTCTCTTGCCCCTTCCAATTCCCTCACTCTCTCCCTATGTTTCTCTCTCTTCTATCTAACTTTATCACTATCTCCCCCCTTCCCTGTCCTTCTCCATATCTATGTCTCCATCTCTCTCCCTTCCCCTTCTCTCCCTATCTCTATCCTCTCCTCTTCTTTCTCTTCCTTCCTCTCCTCTCCTTTATTTCCTGCATGTTTGAACCTACAACAAGCATGTCATCTACATACAATAACAATATAATATAGCTACCATCATTTTTCCTTTTGAGATAAACACAATGATTAGAGTGACACCTAGTATAACCTTGTTCATACGTAAACTTGTCAAATTTTAGATACCACTGCCTTGGAGCTTGTTTTAAGCCATACAAGCTCTTCTTCAACCTGCACACTATTTTCTCCTTCCCTTTTACCTCATATCCTTGGGGCTACTGCATATATATCTCTTTCTCCAAATCCCCATTGAGAGATGTTGTCTTTACATCTAACTACTCAAGATGCAAATATTCAGCTGCTACTAGACTTGGAATAGTTCTGATTGAAGTCATTTTCACAATAGGAGAGAATATCTCATAAAACTCTATACCCTTTTTTTGTGCAAACAATTTCACCAAAAGTCTAGCTTATACCTTTTTCTACCTCCATCTTCTTTCTTCAACGTGTAAACCCATTTATTCTGCAATGTTTTTTTACTTGCAGGCAACGCGACTAAGTCCTAAGTATGGTTATGTGCTAAGGAGTCGATCTCTTCTTTCATGGCTTTCTCTTACTTCTTATTGGTTTCTACCTACAATGCTTCTTCATAAAATTTTAGTTCACCAGAAGTAGTCAACAATACATAATATAATGAAGGAGAGTATTGTTCAGGGGGTCTACTCATCCTAGTAAATCTTCTAATACCACTTTAAGGTGTTTGAAGTGCTTGTTGCTATTGTGGTTTTTGTTCTGGCTATTGAGCATTATGATTTTTGGGCATCATGACATTTTTTGTGATCTTGTCATGTACTGTGTATTCTCTATTTTCCTTTTCATGTTTCTTTTCCTGCAACTGATCCTTATACAAAACCTTTCATTGAATATGACATCTCTACTCCTAATGATTTTATGTTTTTCATAATCATAAAAGCGATAACCAAAATCATTAACAACCTATCCAATAAAGGTACATTTCTTTGATTTTGCCTCAAGCTTTGTTCTATTTTCTTTGTTAATGTGGACAAAGGCTTCATAACCAAAATTCTTTAAAAAAGAGTAGTTTACCTTTTTACCTGTCCATGCCTCCTCTAGAATACCACCATCCAAGGAAATTGAAGGCCCTCTATTTATTCGATAAACAACAGTATCTACAGCATCTGCCCAAAATTGTAAAGGCAATCCTTCATGCAATCTCATGCACCGTGCACACTCCATGATTGTCCTGTTCATCCTTTTTGACACACCATTTTCTTGTGGTGTTCCTAGAACTATCTTCTCTCTACGAATTTCATTCTCTGAACAATACCTATAAAACTCTTTGTTGCAATATTCACCTCCATTGTTTGATCTCAGACACTTTGACCTTTTTCCTGACTCATTTTCAACCAAAGCTTTCCATCTCTTGAAAGTATCAAATACTTCTGATTTATTTTGAATATAATAAATCCAGGTTTTTCTGGTTGCATCACCAATAGAAGTAACATAATAACGACAGCCACCAAGAGATGATACATGAGCAGGTTCCCATACATCTTTATGCACAAGCTCTATTTTTTCGCTCTTATTTTCTTTCCCAACTCTAAGGAATTTGACTCTCTTCCATTTTCCATAAACACAATTCTCAAAGAGTTTTAAATCAACCTGCATCAAACCTGGCAACAAATTTCTTGAGTGAAGAATCTGCATCCCCTTTTCACTCATGTGCCCGAGCCTATGATGCCACAATGTCGTATCTTCTCCTGTAGAGGTTAAAGCATTAACAGAATTAGAAATACCATTACATAAATACAATGTACCAACCTTTCCTCCTTTCGCTATTACCAAGGATCCTTTAGTGACCTTCAAAGTTTTATCTGTGAAAGTAGTTATGCAACCTTCACCTCCCCACTGCCTTGTTGAAATCAGATTTTTCTTCAGATCTGGAACATGCCTTACCTCCATCAATATCCATTGATTTCCATTCTGTTGTTTTATGAAAACTATACCCATTCCAATGATTTTATAGTATTTATCATCACCCAATCGAAGCTATCAAAAATCTCCTTGAACATAATCATGTAAATGTTTCTTATCAGGTGTGGCATGGAATGAGGCACTTGAATCTACCACCCAAGCATCAATAATATTTTCTAATGAAGGAATCAAAGCATCTTGCAACACATCACTTGTTACATTCACTTCATGATTGGTTTCTTGTTGCGCGTCTCCTTCTTTTCCCTTCCGAGACTTGCAATCCTTCTCCAAGTGTCATTTATGCCCACATTTCTAGCACACTACCCCTGATTTGGACTTCGATCTACATTTTCTTGACTTACTGCGATATCCTAGGCTCTTTCCTCTTTCCATTTTTCTTCCCCTAGTCCCGATAGCCAAAGCATCACCCGATGTCCCACCAGAGCTTTTGCGTTGCATTTCCTCACTAAGGATTGTACTAACAACATCATCAAACTTTAAAGTACTAGATCCAGAGACAGAGTTACTAATGGCCATAACTAAAACATTCCAATGTTCTAGAAATGAGCATAGAAATAAGAGATCCCTAACTTCATATCAAAATTTAGCCCTACAGAACTTAACTAACTTGTAACTGTATTAAAATCATTTAAATGATCAACAATAGATCCACCTTTTAACATCTTCATATTAAATTAATGCTTCATAAGAAATACCTTATTTGAGGCGGAAGGTTTTTCATATAGTTTGGCCAATGTCTACATTAAATCCTTTGTTGTCTTCTCCTTTGAAATATTAAATGTTACCAATGTTGCTAGGCACAACCGTATTGTTCCAAGTGCATTTCTGTCAAGAATTTCCCATTCTGTGTCTGTCAGACTCGTCAGCTTCTTTGTCTTTCTGCTCAATGGTAGGTACAGATCTCTCTGATACAAATAATCTTCCATCTACATCTTCCACAACTGGTAGTTTTGGCCTTTAAATTTTTCGACCCTAAACATATCATCCTTCGCCATTGCACCCACTCGAACCAGGAATCTTTCGCTCCTGTCAGTTTATCAACCAAATATACCTTCGACTCTGATACCAGTTGTTAGAAAAATTTATGTTAGAGAGCAATCGAACACATAAAATATTGCAGAAATATAAACACAGAAAATGCATAAAACAAGAGAGACATATATATATATGTGGTTCACCCAATTTGGGCTACATCCACGGAGAAACAACTAGTCATTCCTTTTATATTATCTAGCAAACTTTAAAGAGATACAACCTACAACAAATCCACTGTAATGCCCTCTTCGCTCTTAATCTTCTCTCTCTTCCTAACTCGAAATATAGAGATACATAGACACAATAAAATTCCCCCATATATAGTGAGGGGTTGCATTCTAGGGCAAAAAACCCTAAATTAAACATAAGTTCTACGGTTAGATCATCCGCCTAATGAATGGCCTAGATTGACTAGAAATTACTTGACTTTTACAAGGCAATTGTACATCTATTTTTATCTTCAGGGGTAGCACCCCCGAACCCCTGCTAGGGTACCGCTGGCCCCAAAACCCCCCAGCCGGGGGTGGATTGGCCCCTGCGAACCCCTGCACAGTGGGGGGGGGGGGCATGTCCTCCCCACACGCCCCCTACGTGGAGGGGTGTACAATCTTCTTGGGGTATACATATGGCTGAGACCTTTCAATACAATAGATAATCAAGCTCCACACCCAACATAAATGGCCGGAGGTAGTAGCATTACTAAGAGCAACAAAGGACACAACAATCAACTTTCTTTTCAAAATTTTCATGTGGTGTGGCTTGCCTAGAGAAATAATTACAGATGGAGGGCGACAATTTGTAGGCCATAAGATTGCTGCTACACTAAAAAATCATCACATTTTGCATAGAATGACATCTCCATATGACCCACAGGAAAACAGACAGGTAGAAAGTACCAACAAAGTAATCGAGGCCATTCTAACAAAGATAGTCACCTCACATAGATGCGATTGGGCTACCTGATTGCTAGAAGCCCTGTGGGCATATCGCATGACTTGGAGGTATACCACATGATACTCACCATATCAACCGTGTTTGCTAAGGAACCTATCTTTCCCAGAGAACTTGAAATTCAGACATTGAGGATAGCCCAAGAAGTAGGTTTGGATTTGAATGAAGCACAGATTAATAGACTACAACAAATAAATGAATTGGATGAGATCTGGCTATCAGCTCTTCAGCATATTGCACTTATTCAACAACAAAGAGAAAAATTTCATGACGCCTCATTAAGAAAAATATATTCCATGAAGGTGACTGGGCACTTCTGTATGATTCCAGGTTCTAGAATTTCCTAGGCAAACTCCAGACTAGATGGTTAGGCCCTTATGAGATAAAAGAGGTGCACGATAATGGCACCCTTACATTAGCCACCATTGATGAGTATGGCTACTCTTTTAAAGAAAATGGGCATCAGGTATGCCTCTACCATAAATCACTTACAAGGGAATTCTTTTGCCAACAGATACACGAAGATTCTATGATACAAATTCTCACTGAAGAAGGCAACTCTTCGACAACACCAGTCCAATAAAGAATTTATTTCTGAAACCTATACATATAATTGTTTTTATGTTTTCTTTCTATTCGATTGTATTTGCTTAGAAAAGTAGAGATGATTGTTTATCAGTTTTTTTCTAGTTTTCCATTGTTGTTCCCTATAGAGAACAACACGTTTCTTATGCATTTCTCTTTGTTGTTCCATACAAGGAACAATTGTTGTTCCCTATAGGGAACAACACTTTTCGTTTGCATTTTTCTTTTTTGTTCCCTACAGGGAACAACCACTATTCCCTATAGGAAACAACACTTTTTTCATGCATTTTTCTTTGTTGTTCCCTACAGGGAACAATTGTTGTTCCCTATAGGGAACACCACTTTTTGTGTGCATTTTTCTTTGTTGTTCCCTACAGGTAAAAACTAGTGTTCCCTATAGGAAACAACACTTTTTGTGTTCATTTTCCTTTGTTGTTCCCTACAAGGAAGATCTGTTGTTCCCTATAGGGAATAGTAGTTTTCATGTGTATTTTTCTTTGCTATTCCCTACAGGAAACAACTGTTTTTCCCTATAGGGAACAACACTTTTTGTGTGTTTTTCTTTGTTGTTCCCTACACGGAACAACTGCTATTCCCTATAGGGAACAACACTTTCGTGTGTGTTTTTCTTTGTTGTTCCCTACAGAGAACAGCTATTGTTCCCTATAGGGAACATCACTTTTTTCTTGTGCTTTCTTTTCCTATTCCCTTCAGGGAACAATACCCTGTGAATATTTTTGAGAACCCCCTTTCTCCCCCTTGCATGATCATTCCTAGCCCATCCTAGTTCTTTCTTTATGATCGTATTTATGGCATAAAAGTACAATACATATTTAAGGACAACAAGTATGGAGTCTACTGAAGCAGGAAAATATCTTGAATATTATCATCTTTAACAAGACTACTTTGTGATGATCGAAAAAGAAAGGACACAATTATCTGTATCACTTCCCTGTCCTCATTTCCACTATAAATGAAACTAACTAATTATTTTACCATGTATGTTCTCCACCATCTCATATAATTCTATCTATTTATTATCAATAAGATTATGGGTATTTTTTTTCTATTGATATGTTCAAACATCTTTTGCCATCCCTACTCTTAAGGAGTACCGAGCCACCCTCTATATATAAAACATGGAGTGTTTATATATATATATATATTCACTAACAATTTTATCAGCTTTTTCCACAGATGGAGGATAGGAGGTCTCATCATGAAATGGCCTGACCGCTTTCACTACTTCCTAGTGAACATGAATGTGTTCATCCAGTTACCATGCCAACACATTGGTCTCTACTATGGACATCATAATGCACTTCCCTAATTATACATAGGGGACCATGCCTCCCAAGGGTTAGAAAGCAACTCTGTTGAGGCTATGGATGCCTACAGGCAACAGAAGCTCTGCTTGTGGTATTGAAGTTTTATTTTCTACATCAATAATTATTACAATTCTCTCATCTTATGTTTCTATTTTTTCTATAGAGAGATTATTTCCCTAACTTACCTTGAACCTTTATGCATTAGTTAATCTTTTAAAAGCAATCACAACATTTTCAAGTGGAGAAACAATGGTAAAGTATCATCTCATGCATATGTTGTCCTTTTTCTTTATTGCATCACCTCATGGAATCTTATCACTTTTTAATAGTTCTTGTTACATGCCTTGTTTTCATTACTCCAATATCATTTTATGATCCTTTCATTAATGTATGTATCTTGTCACTTTCATTACCCAATCCATCACCTCAGTACTTTGCTGCCAGCGTGTCATCTTTTCATCCATTCAGTCGTAGGTGACCTATCATTTCGAGATGGGCCGAGGACCTCTAGTATACTCATACATGTACTGTCATCATTTCATTTGATTTTGTACAATAATACAACATCCCATAATCATAGAGCATGTGGCATTATAACAGTCCTCAATAATGGTATTTATGTTTATAAAACATCACCTGATAGAGCCACTACAACCATTTGTTGTTCCATCTATTCGCTCTACTCGTTTTTGTGATTTCTCCACTCCACTAATAATTTGCAGAAGTCAAGCATCATGCGAGGAAGAACAGTGTGCCGAGATCCATTAACATTGGTTGTCTTTGATGAAGCCAGAAAAATTCTAGCTCACGTAGGATGGGTAGCATATTTTACAAGATTTCAACCCCCCAATGAGGAAATCGCCATCGAATTTTTAAAGCATCTACAGAATGGACAATCCTTGGTAAGGTTTAGACAAATCACTATAACAGATGCTGTGATAGTAGAAATGTCTTGGCTACTGGAAGAAGGACTAGTGTGGGCTCACAAGCGATTAAGGTTGCATGACGCTATTGAGGTTTTTAGGGATGAAGGACAAGAGCTAATCAAGAAGGATAAAGGCATTCAGCCATCTTCTATCGAAGAGCCATGGGGATAATCAACGCAAATTTTCCAGAACTATATTATTTGCAATGGGAGTAGAGATGTGGTAAGGGCATGACAACTCAAACTTTTAGCAGTTTTAAAACACAAATGCTCTATTAATTTGCCTACACTGTTGAATTCATTATTTCATGACATTGCTAAGAGGCTGAGATGGTCTCAACATTCAGAAATAGTACTTAGCCACCATTGTCTGATTAGGTTAATAGTTAGTCACAATCTCGCCCAACAACAATCAACATGGGATGATCTCATATTGGCCCTCACAAGAGGTGAAAACCTACCAGAACCTAACCTGTTCCAAAAACAAAAAGGACTTCCCTTTCAGGAAGCATACCTCACAAACGCAGATGATCTATAAGATTGAAGTGAAACCGGGGAATGTCTGAAAATCCTCAAGGCAGTTCTAGTCAATCCATAGAATTATCCAACCTATTAAATGTGCAAGACTTGCAACCAGAGTCAGGAGAACAAGATAACCCTGAACCAGAACCTAAGGAAGGAGAAGGGAATCTTGACGATGAATGAAGGAACAAAGTGGGGCCTCCTCCAACACCAAATATGACTTCTCAAGATGATATTTTGCATGATTTCCAGGTAGGGATGGCCCAAATCCTAGCCAACATGAATGTCTACATGCAGCTTGAAGAACTACTTAATCTTAACATAGGAGAATCCAATCTCCAGGAAATTCTGGCTATACCAGAATTTTGTCTTCCTCAAAAGATACAAACCGCAAAGTGGAAACAAATACAGAGGCTATTCAGGAATTAGAGAACCTCTCTGGTGACATGTTCCCAATGGAAAAAAGTCATGATAGTCTAGACATAGAAAACATAGATGAAGAAGAGGAAGCAGTGATAAATGTTATTCGGCAGTATGATAGTCAATCTGGAGACATGATCTTATTGGAACAAAGCCAGGGTGAAAAAATAGGCCCTTTAGATACAAGAGATACTAACGAGACTCTTAGCAGACAAGTTACTCGTCAAAAAAGGCACAAAGCTAGAAAAAAATTGAAGAAGCTAAGAAAATAACACCAGAAGCTTCATAAGATGGTCAAGAGGCTCCGAAGAAAAATAAGAGAAATCACAATGAGAAAGTTTTCGAACAAGGTAGTAAATGTGGCCATGCAAATGGAATTATATTAAGGTATGGCTACGAGAACTTAAACTGAGCTCATACATACTCAAACAATTGTCACTCAAGAAGGACCATATGCAGATTTAGTAAACATAGCTACTCAGACAGAGTTTTGGAGCTCCTACAATAAAGAAGTATAGACATAAGATATCCCCTCTTATAGCATAGGCACTCAGATGGACATACAATCCAAAGACATTATGACACACTATGACCCCATTCTACTAAATCTTTAGGAGGAATTGGCACAAGCCCAGGTCATGTTGGAATGATTTGAACAAGAAACCATTTCCTGACAGAAATATCAAGAGCTGGAGAAACAGCTACAAGAAATGACTATAACAGAGAGTGAGACTTTTGACAGATGTAGAAAGGCAGAAGAAAAAATGGAGAAGGTCAAGTTAATGCTAGATAGAGTCATATGTCAAACAAACACCACCTGCTCACTCTATTCAAATGTCCTGGCATACAAGTCTACCACCACCAATTATGCCTTGTTTTTATTAGAACGGTACCTATTATTGAAAATCAAAGTTGTAAGAGCTGGTAAACCAATTGACTTAGGAACAATTGAATATTTTATAAATTTCTACAAGAAACATGGTATAAAGGTACCAAGTCTTCTTTGTGAGTTTTATCTGCACAATTTCATATTAGAAAATGAGGTGGAAAAGAACCATAACCCTTTTGTAGGAGATGTTCAATTCCAGGCTTTTATTTCATTTACAATTAACCAACTCAAATGGTTTAGAGCTTATAATTCATTTCAAAGACAGGAACATGGAATGGATCTTTGGGTGAGAAGTGAACCTAAGAACCCCTTACAAATGTTCGCCAACCATAAGAGTCTAATGAAACAAGAAGGGGTGATTAAAACTTTAGGGCCCATACAGAAGGAGATTGTGCAGAAAGGAATATCATATTTCCTATCCATTCAAGGAAGATCTCTGACTACATCTAAGCTTAGATGGATGATCTCCACTAATAGTGTGAAAGAGAGGGAACACTTTAATTATAGAAGGTTTAAAGTTGTTGCAGCCCATATTATCACCTATAGCAATGTTATTTTGAGAGAAGGACCTTATTGGTTAGGATGCCAATTTCGGAGCCCCATTATTTGGTATTCCCCTGAAGGGTATCAGGCTGACTACGAATTTCTTGAAGGAAAGGAAGGGTCAGCCTTTGCGCTCTTGGCTCAACATCATGGTTGTAGACTAATTTTTGACACTTTCTCTCCAACCTACTCTTTAACTTCATTGCATAAGAACTATTTAATCTTCATGAGGACATGAAATAGGGTAAGTAGGGGAGTTTGTTGAGTTACAAAATGGGTATGCACTTACTCGTGATTCCGTCACCTATTTCCTCTTTTCTTATCTATTTCATATCTTGATCCACTGATATATTGATGGATTATGATAAGAAATGAATAAACTACTCTCGATTAAGATTTAACCGCCATAACTAACTCTTATTCTTTTTTATCTAGATAAACAACGAAAGGAACAATTGTTGTTCCCTAGAGATGGAACAACATAAACCAACAAAGGAATAATTGGGTGTGTCAATTGCAGTTAGGTCGAAGGACGAATCAGGAGGATCAATGCTAAATATCAAGGGTGTCAGAAGACAACCTTCAGTTGTGAATCCCTCATGATCTCCTAAACTTAAGGGATCACATTTATCTTTTGCCTCTTTCTAACTATAAAAACAAAAGACCGTAGGAGGAAAGGGGATTGATCTCTATTTATTTCAAATTGTAATTTTAATTTACTGACTTATGTTGTTGGAGGAACACGACCATATTGTAATGAGACTTGAGTCTAATGGTTAATATGTAATTTATGTTGTTGTTCATTCGTATTCTCTGAAGTAGCTCAATAGTATTCACTGGTGGTTAAGGGCTTGGCCTCGGGAGGATTAAACTGCTATCCCTTGTGTTATATATTTCTAATTCACACTAGTTTGTTTGGTTTGATATTTTCCCATTTTCAGTCAGTTTATCTTATTTGTTGTTTACTGATTTCCTATGTTGAAGTTGGTACATTTTCTTTACATTTTTTACAACATTGTCATTTGAATCTATTCATGCTTACTGTAGATTAAATTGATTATCAGTTAAGGCATTGAATTTTTTACGAGTGTGATTATTATAGAATTAGCTGAAAGATAGGTTAATGCTACTAAACTCTCGGTTGATATCATTTCTGTTTGAACTGCTTAATTGAGATTGAGTGTGATTTAGATAGTATCAGCTAGAAGAGATTGGTTAATGCTACTATGCTCTCGGTTGATGCTATTATCAATTGAATTGCTTGTTTGAGATTTGATTACAATTTAAGTAAATGATTAAGTCTTCATACATAGATGTAATATTTCATTTAGTAGTTGCAATTTGAGTTTTATAAATGCATCCATTTACTCTTGTATCAAAGCTTTATAATTTATTATGAAGAAACATTACTCTTTGCATTCATAGCATGCACATATTGTGTACACTCTTGGAATAAAAGGACTTGCCCAAGCTAATGATTAATGTGACATAATTAGGAGTTTTAAAAGACACCTTTTAGCACCCAACAATGAGAGGAGTTCTGTGACATATTTTGAAGGATGCATTGCACCATATTATGACAATAATCATCTCCATGCCACAGTGGTGGATCTCTATTGCACTGAGGGAGAAATGATAAAGGTATGTCAGGAATGATCAATGCAAACATGAGATTTATAATCTTATTACGAAAGAAGGTTTATGGGATGGAGACAAATCAATTATTTTGTGGACATGAGTACATACTGGTTCGACAATCACCTAGAAATACTCAAGCATTGTTTTAAAAGGTGATGATGAAATTGGAGAGTTATATTTTGTTGCCTTAAAAAATAACTAACAATAGGTGGGGACAAATATGATCCATATCAGGAAGAATTGTAGGAGTAGGATTGTTTCTACAATTATATCTATAGTAAAGTCAAGGAACTACTATAGAGGATTAGTGTAGGTGCAACAAAATTCTCATAATGTAAGGAGTTTTTCACAGTCTGATTCGATGCTCATCGGTGACCAGGTAGCTAGAAATACTTATCATTACATTCAAGTACAATTTGAGTTTCATTCTAAAGTCTCTAATTTCATTTATTGGTAGTCCTTATTGTGTCCTTGTCTCTCTTAATTTCATTGTGGTAGGATTGGAATGGGTTAAAAAATCTAGCATATCATTGAGTAAAATAGACACCCACATGTCACTACATTTCATTTTACATACTCTCTATTTTTTATACAATTAGAAGTGAGGAATATGATGTGTGCACAACTAAAAATCATAGAGGGCATCATGAATCCAGTCTTAGCATGGAAATTGAAACCAAGAATCATAAAATATTAATAAATTTGTGACATGGAGTAATAAACATAATAAAATATTCTATGCCAACATTTTCTATTTAGTGCAAGATACTACTAATATTCATGATTATAAATAATAAAAATGAAAAAACATTCTACCCATTCTCATTAAAGAATGTGAAGTATTCGACAATATATTCAATCTTGTGATGTGAAGAACTATACTCTTGGGCCTCCTAGCTCAACAAACTCTGAGTGAGCTGTGACAAAGTCATAGGTTTAAAACTCACCCCACATTGTTGACCACTAAAAACTCTACAAAATCAAGATTTTTTCATTGGATGGGGTTTCAAAACATGGATATTCCTTTCCTCTTCACTATTAAGTAATTGAAATATCTCAAAAATTCCATAACTTTGTTAGTTCCATGAAGATGTACCAATATTATTGGCTATTCTGCTACTTCTACAAACATGGAATGAACTTCAATGTTGATGCCTCATTAATTGATGACAATTTCTCCAAATTCTAGTAGTCATTGTTGCTAAACAAATATTTCCAAATCTTCTAATTGTTTCTCGACAAGTACATTTCTGAAATTTAGGAAGCCCATTATGAGGATTTTACTTTCTCTCATGATGAAGATGATGACAAAGACTAGGGACAATGCCAATTTTCAATTCAATTTCAATCCAAATTGATTGAGCTGATGACCAGCCCAATCTAGCCATTGGTATGAAGCTTCCAATGTAAGCTCACTGAAAATACTACTTATAACTACATAAAGAACCATTTGAAACTTGGCTTATTTATTGATATTGGCGTATGAGTTTAGATGCAAGAACCTAGACCCTTGCATATTATCATCCCAACTAAATTCATTCATGGCCTACGTTTTCACACTAAGTGGACCCACATTGGCAATCATCTAGTTCAGGTAGTATTGGTCTTTTGTTGCTTCATGAAGCCATGTTGCTTCCCTTAATAGTTCATCCTGCACAAGGCATACCACAATATCCAAACCCAGGTCAGAGCTCTATCTCTTCATGCATGTAATTTGTGCTAACTTACTTTGAGTTGAAAAGAACTTACAACATATCCAATAATTGACCCATAATATTCTCTGAATTTTTTAATAATGCTACCATAATTGAGCGTTTATATGGTTGAAAATAGACACATTCATCATATCTTGTATTGCTAATTTATTTCACAGCCTACGCAGGTCTAGATAGTTTGCAATTTAGGGATTCTATATGCCCTTTTAATTTAATAATTTATATGTTAAGTAAAATATAGTATAATTTTTCTTTCCAGCCCTAGCTTCCATTGGGATTCAAGCTCAAGGGATAATTTATTTGTTGTTATAATAACTTGTGTTCTGTAATATACTATCTTAATTGCAATTTTTGCAACAACCATAAATTTTTCTTCATTTGTAGTGTTTGTTGTTTACTCTTTGACTTATGCTAACTTAATAAACATCCCAAAATCGTGTTAGAAGGTTTATATGATAAAATCTACAAAATCTCCTCACAAAGCATTTTATTTCTTACCTTGAATGTTAGGTTTAAGTTGTAGTAATAAGTAGTTAGTATAGAAGGCCCTAGGATTGATTTTGTCTTGCCTAAGGATTGCTTGAGGCTACAAGGGAATCCTCCCTTGTGTTGGATTAATATTTCACTAAAAAGAGGAACTCATTAATTTTGTTACAATGGTAATGTTCCTGATCCGGATTTAAGCAAGAATGTAACAACTTACAGAGATAACCATAAACACATAGATGCAGCGGAAATAATACTTCATTTCAGTAATGTAAAATACTGAAATATGCTTACAAATAGAAATGGAAATAAACCAGCTATGATGATGGTAGCTTATCTCTGAGAAGAGATGTGGCAGCTACATGCCTCTGAACTACCTTACAATGAGGCTTAAGGGAATTTTTATTATTGAACAATAAGAGAAAACCCCAAATAGCCAAAATCCTAACCCGAGGAGATGTAACACCAAGAGTTTATGGGCACTGTTGGGGTGAGCTAGACAACCAACTTCCCGGGGTCGCGACATGGTCATATTATCTCTGTTTGATGTGCATGATAGCTCGTTGGAAATATCTCTCCGAGGACTACAAAAAAAAGGCTAATTTTAGGCAGAAAAATTCTAGCAGTAGATTTCCCAAAAAACATAGTTTAAGGCCTCAAAACAGCTCCAGATGTTTAGTACTCGAAAAACTGCTAAAAATAGTAAATTGTGTTACAATTAAGGAAAGTAAAAAAACTAAAAGAAGGAATGGTGGGGTCCCAAGTGGAATTGGCATGTGGCCACCAATATCCACCTGGATTATTCCTCCCTGCTTAGGAAGCAATGGTCCCCATTGTGTTGAGTTCCTCCATCTGCTGAACTTGCTCCCTCGTGAGTTGTTCTGCAATCTCAGATGTGTCTAGTAATGGTGGGAAGCATGGTTGAGAGTGGTACACATTGAAAACTTGGTCCAAGAGAAGGAATGGAGAACAACCTTGGTAATGGTGTAAGGACCATGTCAGCGTGGTCAGAGCTTCTGATGGGCTCTTATAAGGCCTTCTTTCTACAAATGCAACTAGACATTGTTGCTCACCTAAAGCTTGTGTGTACCCCTGTGGCTAGGGAGAAGTTGTTCATGTGTTCTATCATGATTGTATCCCTTCGTTGTTGTTGCTGCTTGGAGGAACCCTTCATAGGGGTCATGGATATGGTGATAATCTTCCCCTTACTTCAAAAGCGAACTACACAAAAAATGAATTTCCTAGTCTGGGAGATGAGCTTGCTACTTTTCTTGGCAGTGATCAAAGAAGTGGTTGTTGGTGGGGCTAACTTCAGTATCGTGTATAATGAATTATATAAAGAAATAATGACAACATGGGGCCTTTACCCATACATAGCATGTTTCCTGCACAAGTATAGCTGGCCTAATAGTACATCAAAAACATCCAGAGGTGTAACATCACAGAAAACCTTGAACGTGAAGGGTTTGATGTTGTAAGGAAGGTGACACTGCTGGCAAACTCAAAGATCTTGCCCTTGGTGAAGCCACCCGATACTGTACAGCTTCATGTATGGTACAGTCGGTAGGCCCAACTGATTCATGACCTCTGTTGAAATGAGGTTTTTTTGGCTCCCACTGTCAACAATGAATTGTAGTGGCGAGCCCTTTACCCACATCTCTGAGCGGAAAATACGCTCCCACTCCTCTACATCTTCAGGCTCATTCTTCTAGATCTTGGCGGTGGCAATAGTGGTGCTAGGATCCACATCAATGATTTGCTTCCCTTTGCCACTCCCCTTATCGGGTTCTGACTCAGGGTCGGAACATGCATCTGATTCTGAATCCTTCAACTTGGCCACCAGTGACTGCTTGGTCTGACACTCACTTGTGCTATGAGTGGGGATCTTATGCAACTCACACCACTTTCCTATGTCCTTCTATGACTCCATGGTGTTGTTCTATTATTGTGGCTTTGACGGGGTGTCTTGGGTCACCCTGCCTTGGCTTTGTCCTTTGGTCTTTAGATTTGCAGATCCAAAGTCTCGCTTCTTCTATTTGAACTTCTGCACGATTTTGATAGCGTACCAGTATGTTGTGTCGAGCGAGGAGATGTTCAAGAACTCCATCTCTTTGTGGATGTACCTTTGTAGGCAGTCACGATATTTGAGTACCAAATGCAGCTCTAAAATTTTGATACCCAACTGTGTGCGAAGGGTATGGAAAATGTTTGTGAACTTTGGCACATCTTGGTCCCTTCCCTACCATAACTTGTTCCACTTTATGTATTTTTCCTCATAGATTTTGACAGGGTAGTATTGCTCATTGATGGCATCCTAGAAGGAATTCCAAGTGGGTGTAGCTGAGAACAGTGAGTCCATACTTTCATCCTTTTTCTCATAGTAGGTTTCCCACCAGTCCTTGACGTGGGGGGCTGCTTTGAGAAGAGCGAAAATAATCCTTTCCAGACTCAAAAATTCATGAATAGAAAACTTCTAACATATTTAACCATTTATCTATAGCATCTACATCTATCTGACCCTCGAATATGGGGATTTCAAAATTAACTTGTATGTTAAATGATGTGGCATTTCCAGAGTCATTGTTGCAAGCCAATTCGTCACCTCTGGGTAGCCACTGAAGTATCTGGGAAAAGTTGTCCATCATCGCATTCGTTTGTCGCTCAAGGGCTTCTTCGAGAAATATTTTGATAGGTTTTCCTGCCCCTTCATCCTTCTTTTCATCTGCCATGGGAGGTCGTCGGGATTTAAAAGACTGATCTTGCAAAGGTTTGACCAGTTCAATCCCTAGCTCCTTATATCCCAACCTCGTTGGGGACATGCAAAGAAAAACAGAGAAAAAGTAGACCGCTTTGATACCATTGATCTGGATTTAAACAAGAATGCAACAGATTACCGAGAAAACCATAAACACATAGATGCAGTGGAAATAATACTTCATTCCATTAATGTAAAATACTGAAATATGCTTACATACAGAAAAGGAGATAAACTAGCTAGGGCGATGGTAGCTTATCCCTGAGAAGAGATGTGGTGGCTACATGCTTCTAAACTACCTTACAATGAGGTGCAAGGGACTTTTTATTATTGAATAATAAGAGCAAACCCTGAACAACCAAAACCCTAACCTGAGGACATGTAACACCAAAAATTTATGGGCCTTGTTGGGGTGAGTCGGACAACCAACTTCTAGGGGTTGCGACTTGTTCATATTATCTCCATTTGATGTGAATGATAGCCCATTGTAAAGATCTCTCTGAGGACTATGACAAAAAAGACAAATTTAGGAAAAAAAATTGGTGGTAGATTTCCCAAAAAACGTCATTTAGGGCTTCAAAACAACTTCGGAAGTTTAGGACCTAAAAAACTACTAAAAATAGTAAACTATGCTATAATTAAGGAAATTGAAAAACTAAAAGAAGCAATGGTGGGGGCCAAGTGAAATTGGTGGGTGGCCACAAATATCCACCTGGATTAGTTCCCGTGTTACATTTTCTTAGTCCCTTGTGAAATACTTTGCACTAAGGCAAGATATTTTCTCATAACAATCCCATAGTAGATATTTCTTCATGGTTGTATGGAACACTCAGTCCTTGCACAAACTGTCTATAGCTGAGCATTTTGATTTTTTTGTAAGTTTACTCTTTATAACATCTTGGCGTACCAAGAGCTGAGTCTCCCCTTGTAAGATCAATTGGCTTTTCATTTTGAAGCTAGAGGAGTGGATCTTGACGAGTTTCCTTATTGCTTATGATTTATTTTCCATCCATTAAAATACAGAGTGGTCATTGCCCTGTGAATATGATTTCTTAATGCCTGACAACAATCCATAGAGAAGGAAGGATAAGGATTTGACATACATCCTTCCATATATTGTCCAACAAGAGGAGCTGCAGAATATTTAGAAATGACAATACAAAAACCCATTCAATAGGTCAATTCCATCTACATTTGTCATTATGGAGCTAACTAGCATGTTAAAAACAATCTTCTCTAGTATTTGATGGTCACACCATTTTATATACAGGAATATTGATGCTCATCCTTGCCACAAGCTTGCAGGCCTCTTCTTGTTGTGACATATGAACTATGATATTGATTTTCTGTCTTGCACATTAAAATATGAATAAATCATAATTAGAGCTCATGGTATAGGGATAATGAGGAGTGGTTTTCCTTCCATTTGTAACTGGTTCTCCAACTTGTAGGAAAAATTTTTCATTTGTTGAGTGATATACCTTCTAGTTTAGTCCTCTTAGCACATGGTATAAATCAATGAAATTAAACATTTTTTTCCTATTGTTTGATCCTTGAGATTATTCTTGCATTATTAAGAACCACCAGACTGGATAAATATGGCATGTATCTCATAATAAGAGAAGAATCTCCTAGCCCCAAGGGTTAGCTCAGTTGGTCAAAAATTGTGCCTTGCCATCGGGGCGATCTAGCCTAGCTATCGCCCAGATTTTTCCGTGGACGTAGCGATCACTCACTGACCAGGATGCTCGTGAACCAACTGCAAAAAAAAAAAGAGAAGAATCTCCTATGATGATCAGTTGATCAATTATTTTATGCCTCACTAGACCCCACCCACAACCATTTCTATTTCTGCCCTAGGATCAAGCACATTCCCCCCACCACACAGGTCAGTGGATTTCCCTTTGATTCTATTGAGAAATAGTATTTTTTCTTAGATTTTTCATTTTTGGGATTCATCCTCATCAATTCAAATTTTCCACTGACAATGATATGGTTTCTCAAGGATACATTTTGTATGTGTGATCTCTCTTGGAAATATATCTTTGATCCAACTCATTTCCTTCTGCTCTAGAATCTAGATATTCTTCCTCTTCATTCCATTAGCCTGTATTGTTTCCATCAACATCCCTAAAATTTGGCTGCTACTTTTTTGATATATTTTTTTCTTGATGGATGGTAATTCTCTTTCTATCCAACCACATTTTCAAACATATGAATTTAGGCATGGCAGACGAGGTGTGTTTTCGAATTTGGTTTGTTAAGAAAATTTTGTTCGTATCTTTTGTTCCATGAAGTGAACATATCGGCTCACATTGAAGGCAGAGCCAACCAAGGAGAAATTTAATGTGTCCATTCCAATGAAAGGTATCATTATTGTTGTTAGTGTGTTTTTTAAACTGGTGACACTCAGACCTCAAACATAACCCCATGCTTCCCACTTAGTCTGTTGTATGGGAGTCCAGAATTGCCATTTGTGTAAGATGAGGCATTCCTTAGGTTTTTCATCCTATTACGGGTGAATGGGTAGTTAAATCTTATTGAATTTCCTCTAATGTCATGGAAAGGGCGGTGTACACTATACTTACAACAATATCCGCTCATTTATCTTTTACAGCCATTTCTAAAAGATGTAATAATATTTTTTTCATAAGATGATGGATTGACTTCTTAAAGCTTTAGAAGGATGGGATGTAGCAATGATTATATAACCATTGGTCAAAATACACTTTTTCTTGTTATTAATATGCTTGTAAATGCTCAACATGTTGGTTGTTTTGTAAATATGAAACTGCTACCATGCTATGATTTCCTCACCTAGAATGCAATGCATCCAACTGGATTTATAGGTGTTATTGTCACTTCACATAAATATTGTTGCCCACATATAGATAAATTCTACAGCCCACCATGTGGCACAAATGATAGTCTCCTTGTAATTACGTTCGAAGATGATAAAGTGAGTATTGTATTCTTAAAAAAACGATATTATGATGTAGTTGATTTGCAATCTTCTTGTTTTGAAATTCATTTGCTAATATTTTACATAATTTTTTATGTATATTTTTTGAAATTTCTACCATCATATTAATTTCATGAATAAAGTATTTCTTATTGTGCAAGAACTACCTCCAAATTCAACTATGAAGGATTTGCTAGACAAAATAGCTTATGGTACTTCACTTTTTACATTATATGGTTTTCCAATACAAAAGGAGCTGAGGCATTTGAGCCATAGACTTTGGCAATGTTTTTCGTAGGGATTCCTATGGTTTTTTAGGTTTTGATTCTTTCACCTCATGGTTATTTTTGGCAAGAAATTTTTTTAGGAATGCTAGACAAAACACCGGTGGACAAGTAAAATCTATAAATCATATCCCTACTTTTTAATCTTGGGAAAAAAGCATATGATTGTTATCATTTAAATGATCCATATCTCTTGGAGCCCAAAAATTCATTTTCTTTGGATAATATTTATATATAACCTCAAAAGCAACCCTATTATAAGTTGAAGGACCATTACGTCCTCTCGAGTCCTGAAAAAGCATGATGGAATGATACTAGGTGAGGACTAGATCTGGATTTACCATGTTAGAACCTAGGTTCATTAAGATGATGACCTTGGTTTGAATATATCCACCATACAAACTAGGAGCACCCATACTCATCGTTGTCATCTCTATTTCATCATCAAGACTAACATAGTGAGGACTTGTAACTCATGGATGCCTAAGGTAGTCATTGCAATGTAATTTATTAGATTACATGCCATGTCCAAAAGTTTTTTATATTTAATCTTTGCATCCAATCTGGCCATTTATTATTATGAGATTTACCACATCCAAAAATTGCACCATTCACATCATTTTGAAGAAGTATACAAAGGTTAACATATTTTTTTTCATATTTACAACTTCTCTCACATCTGTTGGTTCCTGAAGCTCAATTACTCTCATAAAAAATAGGCAAAGTCAAGCAGCAAAAATTGTCCACTCTCTTTTCATCTGTTGATATTAGAATGAAGTTTTATTAAAGGCACTATTTGATTGTTTATTTTGTTTAGAAAAGGGTTTTCTCTTGGTTTCATGTGACTTTCAATTTATCGTATGTAGCATGTTGAGAAATGGGAAAGAATAATGCCTGACACCTATCTTGCAAAAATTGATGTTGAATGAAAGGATATAGAGTTTAACCAAGCTGTAGTTCACTTTGGTAAAGGTGAAGGAACATCTTAAAACACTACCTAAGAATACACCATATACAGAGTTTCAACATAAGCAATATATGGATTTCTCTTTTACAGATATGTTCTTTTTTCTACCCAAGATATCATAGCAAGAAAAATATAGATATTGTAGAATTTGTTTGAGGACCTCATTGAATTCGATTTTCGGGTGTCATGCTTGATTGATACCTTCTCATATGTCAGGAAGACTTTAAATATGAATTAATATGTTCTTGAAACAAATTAGATTAAAATTTTATGGATGTAAAAGATTAAAACAAATGTTAATGCCTTCATTTGGTTGTTACTTGATTCTATTGTGGGAAGGTTACAGGGAATGTGATTGGAAAAATGATGGGGAGACAATGCAGAGCATGCATTGGATATGATTCCTTTGTTATTAGAGATCCTTCTAGCACCCGGGCCATCGACTTTAGAAATATTTCTAGTATGGATTCTTATCGTTTGTCATGTTGTGATTCCTTCACCTCATGGTTATTTTGGGTAAGAAAATGTTTTAGGAATGCCAAACAAGACATTTGTGGACAGATAAACACTTTTTTTATAATTGCAATCTCCATCCTATGATATCCTCTCTTTATTGTTTGATTGTATTTTGAACGTTTCTTTTGATTTTGTTTTGTATTTTAACTATTACATAGAGAACAATTTGTATCATTTCCACTTAAACAACAACCAAAGCTTGAATATGTGATTAGTATTACATGATATTGATTGGAAATTTTATAGCTATTTTGTGTTAAAAAAATTGTGACTATAAAAAAGGTTTACTTTCATGTTGTCATTTGAACACATGTTTATATATTTGACCAAGTTCATGCATTAGAAAATGAAATTTTGTTGTGAATAAAATGATAAGAATTAGACATCACACCACAGATTATTTGTTTTCACAAGTTATCTATAGCTCGAGCTTTTTAACATGTAACTTAGTTGGCATGATTGTGCTTAAGCTTTCATTAAAGGTTGAATACTAAGTTACTAAGGTGTTATTTTATATGGTGACATTTTATTTTCTTTGTTTATAAAGGTCATCTAGCCACATTATAGTGGCCACTATCATCCAACTGAAGAAAACTAGTTCGAGTTTCTTTCTTGTATGCGGAAAAATGCCTTTGACATTGCTAATGTTGAGGTATATGTCGTATAAACTCTTTATAGTCTACTTTAGTTTATATTATATTGTTCATTTTATTTTATGTCTTACACTTTGAATTTTATATTTTTTTTTTTTTCAAAAAGGAACTCAATATTGATGGTAAGAAGAAGGAATTGAAGAAAGAGGTTGAGAGAAATGACACTAAAGTGACAAATGCAAAAGAGAGAGACAAGAGAACCGATCTAGTGATACCCTTAGAGTAATTATCCCACATAAGATACACACATGGAGACTGATGGTCAAGTCTTCAGAGTTGGTGAATTCACCTGGAATGCCTTGGAAACACAATGATGATGTTTTGAAGTGATGAAACATCATTTCATGTGCAAATTGTAGTCCAACCAATATTAAGTTGGAAACTCGTATTGTAATACTTTAATATTTCATATAATATAATTTATGTGGTTGAAATTATTTATAGTTTCACTTGATATTGTTCAGTATTGTAATTAACCTATGTAACTATGTGTTTTCATATTAGATGAACATGCACATTGTATGACATTTTTCAAATTTACTCACAAAATCAGACTAATTAATTTATGTTCATTAATAATGAACATATAAAATCAATCTAAAAATACTAAATTAGTAGTTTATATTGATGAATGATGAACACAAATAAAATGAAGATATGACTAAATTAGTAATTTATAAAGATTATTAATGAAAGTAAATGAAACGAATATACACTAAATTATTAAATTAGTCGTTTATATAATGAATATGAAACTACCCAAAAAAGATAAATGCCTATTTCAAATGATAAATTTGTGATTAGAAATGACGACTAAATTTTTCACATATATGACTATTAGTAGCTAATTTACAGTATCTTATAACATGACTAACATTTTGGTCATATTTCTTTGGTCATTAATTGGTTTTTTCAAGTGATCATATATTAATATATTTTGTTGTATATTTGGTCATTAATTGTGGTAGTTAATGACTAAATTTATGACTAGATATACTACTAGATGATAAAATTGAGACAACCAATTAATGACTAATCTAAAAACGACTAAAAGTTGGTTACATTATAAGATATTGTAAATTAGCTACTACTGGTTACCAACTAAAAAATGGTCGTTTATATGCAATTTTTAGTCGTTTTTTAGTAATTAATTATCCATTTTGTACTAGTGAACAATCATGTCTAGGATTTGGAACTAGGAAAAATTATTTTAAGTTCTCTCATTTCCTTGTTTATTTATATGATACAAAATGTGCCATGTCCTAGAAGGATATGTCATCCTTCACTTAGTCTCTTTAGAAGATACCTACATAGTAGCTTTCACTATGACAATTTTTGGTAGTTGAGGTTAAAAGTGAGGTCTACAATTTAGCACAATGTCATGCACACAAAGCTAATTAGAGCATTCAGATTCTTATTGTGACAATGAAATGTGCAACATTCAGGGTGCTTAAAGTATGGTATGGTTTTGATGTTACATAGTGAAGAAAAAATTGGCTCAAAATATTATCATTTAATTCCTCAATGTTAGGAACAACTTGTCAGTATGCAAAAGCAAAAGTTGAAAAATTGGATTTTTCTATCACTTTCATGTAGAAAAAAAGTAAGTTGCATATCTCACCACATAAATTATTGTGTATCTCACCAAATGAAGTTATCTTTCCATGGTGTAGGTTGACCAGGAGTAAACAAACTTAGTAAGTAGGAGAGTTAACCAGGTGAGGGTTAATCATGCATCTCACAGTGAGACACGACATTAAGTCCTCATTTATGAGTAACTAGTTGTACTATATAATGAGATAGATCCACTGCTCAGTCAAGATAAGAGAGAGGTATATGTCAAATAGAAGGCTTATCACACCAACCAATAAATAAATTAATACCCAATGAAGAACATAGAACAATATGTATTAAATAGAAGATGAAGCAAATTCTTAGCAATTTAAGTCAAAAGTTTTGACGTACGACACTCAAAAAAAAAATCACCACATTGCAGCAAGCAGGTAAGAGAGTTCACCCACAATTTCTAGATAGAAGGAGGATGCCCAATGACATAAAAATGTTGAGAAAGGTTTATGGGTAAAGTGCAATCACCAAGACAACACTAGATCATGAAGTATGGTTTGTATGTGACCTATGGGCAAAGTGTAGACACTCAACAATGGAAAAAACATAATGTGTGGCAAAGAGAGGAAATATGACCACAAGAGAGGAGGAAACACAACTAACAAAAATTCGACTCCAGGATATGTGAAGTCCCCAACCCCTCCTCCAAAAGGATCTTCGAAATTAAATTACAGAAACTCTTTAATCATCTTTATAATAACTCAATGGGGGAATATAAACATGAGATTCCTTGCTCACTATAATGGTGATGGATACTTATCTTGCAGCAAGACCAAAAAATGAGTTCAGGACCACACTTTTCCTCCCAACCTTAGACTAAGTTGCGCTATTTGTGTCCATGTATGAGCAAATTGTCCACTCCTTTTCCTACATTAATGTATCAATCCGGGTGCGTATTATTTTCAAGGAAACATGCAAGGTATATGCAAGGGCAAGGTTACGATCTTCCCTCAACGAGGGGTTCATGATTGGCAATCAAAACATTGCTAAAATAGAAGTAAAACTCTGCAGAACGTAGAAAGGTATTCACAGTTATATCAGAGCTCTGTAACAGTGAAAAGAAATAAACACGACAATAGAAAATACACACAACACAAGGAAATACGTAGCACCTGATCAGAAGAGTGGGCCCAGCTCTCTGATCAGGACTGCATTACTCACAACAAGTGATAATTCAGCAAAAGGGTTTATATCTTATTAATCTTAATAATGCAGTTACAATAACATATAGGGGTCTCCCCTTGATACAGAAATTACCCATCTTCTATACAATACAAAGGAGAATAATTCTCCCCAAAACCTGGCAACTATATGCCCAAATATATACATCAGTTGTATTACAGCACTAGCATTGAGAGAGCAAGAACAAGAATGGTCAAAAATGAGTTAATTAGTTGCAATCAGTTATGTTGCTTTCTCATGGTCGATCAAATGTTGTGAATTGTAGAACTGCTGCGATATGTTGTGCGGTCAACACCTACGCTCCATAATTTATGGTGACCACATGTCTTAGTGGTTTGTCTAGGTAGAAAACTTCATGAGTCTTCTTCATTAATTAAATATCCCAAGTGATGATAAAGGGGAATTAAATCATAAGGTTACAAAGTAAAGATATGTGAATGAATGCAGAAAGGATGAAAAGAGGAGGAGCAATGCAGGGAAAATATAGGCCAATTTGGTGCCCAAGATATCCCCCCAACTAGCCTTCTGCATGCCCTCCTGCTGTTTGCTATCTCCATAAATTTGGGTTGGATAGGCTATGTGCTTCCGGAGGCTCCGTGAGATCATATTCCTCAGTCATTTATGTTCCTGGAACCTTGAACCCTTTTGAGAGGAGAACTTACTTCCACTAATCATTTGGTACATTATAGGTTGTGGTGTAGTGTTCTACTGGAAGCCATAGAACAGGGTATTGGAATCGAATTCCCATCCATTGGACCCCACATGTTTGTATGCACACCACATATTTTGGCACCCTAATGAGTGCCCATGTAAAATTTGGTCTTCCAACTAGTTCTTTGTTCCGGACAGATGTGGGTGACATCATCCACCTCTTCTGACAGCTATCCAGGGCCTCAGCCTGAAACATGACCAATTGTTTGATGCAGATATCGATGCACCACTTTTGTGTGCTCAGCATCTGTTCCTTGTTTCCTATAACTTCCAAAAATGTATTGTGCTTATTATACATAGTCACTGATCTCTCGGGTTCCACTCTTACCATAAAAGGCTTCGTGGTCTGATTTGACTCAAACGTGTCAAAATCCTTCTGCCAACTTATCTGATTGAAAGTGTAAGAGTTGAGGACCCTTAAATGAATGTCCCCTACATATGGAATAAGATTAAATTCTCTCTCAACACACAAGAGATACCCATGCATATAAAACTCGCACATCAAGTGCTGAGTTGGCACGTCACGGGCTATCAATATCTGGAGGAACTATACACCATCCTCAATCTCGTGACTAATTTATTTATGGATGCTTTCCAAACAAAAGAAAAGAAAGTTCTCATGCAAAAATAAAGAGTAACAGGAAGCAGGAGGGCGACATGCAATTGCTTCCTGTGCTAAATGGAGCATCTGCTCTTTATCGGTTTTTAACTCTGCTACTTGCCTTTCCAGTTGTGCCACCTTGAATTGATAATTTACATGCCTCAAATGCACTGTATTAATGCACTCTACATATTGGAAGATAGTCATGGATGCTCGCTCTTGGGATTTCTTAGCTTCATTATGATATCACACCATGGTGGATTTCTAGGTCTGTACCTCAACTGACAAAGAAACTCATGGTCTTCAAACAAATATTCTATCAGGTCTGTCTGAGTGGCAACATAAGTTGTTGCACTTCACCTACCTATGTCCCTACTTAGTTCATCATCGTTTTGGGCTTCTTAGCCCGCCGTCTATATCTCTTCACTTGTTTCTTCAACCAGTGCATCTGTTTCTTCAGCCTCTTAGCCTTTGTTTTCAGCCGCATCGTTTCTTTAAACTAAAGCTGATATTTTTGTTTATAGGCAACCTTCATTGTTCACACAACTCCACCCATTCTTGTTTAACCACCACCTCATTTGGTATTGAAGCTGGTTCGACAGGTGGTGATTTACTCAAGGGAGTATCCACAGGGTTACTCGACGGGGGTTCTTTACTTGGCTTCTCTTCCTGGGCAGCAGCCATTCCTTACTGTCTCTTACCTCACCCTATTGTAAAGTTGTCTTGACATGTGGAGGGCTCACTCGGTGAACGAACATTGATGGTTTAGCCAAATTTTTCCTTCTAGGTTCCCTCATTTCAAAAGCATCTACTTCTTCCTCCATTTTGGGTTCTTAAGGGAGGTCTCTGTGGGGATCTGTGGCCAACAAGATTGTGGCAGTTGGTCCCTTATTTAACCAATCATATTTCAAAATCGATGGAATCACCACCTCCTTTTCGATATGTCGGGCAAAGCGAGAGACCCTTGCCCCTTTCGGAATAGAGAAGTAAGAGGAAAATTGATAGAATTCTCCTACCTGATCTATCTTAGCCCCAGTTGTGGTCTCGGGTTCTTTCCCTCTATCTCCAACATCTCTGCTTCAAGATAAAACCCCTACCTATGTAGTCCCTTGTACTGAGGTTGACAATGGTTCCTGTGGAACAACATCAATCCTGACATTTAATTCCTCTGTGGTCTGCAAATCTGGACAGGTCGATGGTGATTCTTGTGGGACACCACCTTCCATGTCCAACATTTCTTGAATAGATGATTCTATTACTATTTCTTCAAGCACGACATTGATCGAGATGGATTCTCACATAATCACATTGATTTCATCTATTAAACCCCTATCCTCTTCTTTTGTTGGCCCCACAGTTCTTTCAGCTTCGATCTCTTCTTGTTCTGGTTCAAGGGTGGTTCTTTTGGGACACCCTGAGGTGCAATATTAATGAATTCCTCCACCTCAAACTGATGTGGTCCCTCTTCGCTTATTATAATGTTGTTGATTTTCTCTACTGGCTCTATAGTTGAGCCTGATTCTTGAAGCAAAACCTGGGTCGTGGTGCTAGTCACCCTTTCTATCTTGGCCCCTACTGTAGCAGTTCTTCTTCCATTGGTTTCGAGGTCAAGTTTGGTTCTTGTGGAGTAGCCTCGACTGTCTTCCCTGTTTCATGTTCCTGATTTTGTTCTTACTCTTCAAGTTCCATCTTCATTTCCTCTGGTTCCTTTTGATCTTTGTATTCATCCTCTGCTCTAGTTCCTTCCTCCATCGCTACCGACTCTTCCTCTCTAACAGCTCTAGCAGCCATTATTTCTTCCTCTGTACAATCCCGGAATGTTTCGCATGGGATTTGAAATCAACAAATTGCATGCATGACTTGCAGCTAGAGTATGCCATGGTTGGCAATGGCTGCTGCCACTTGTCGCAAACGCTGAGTAGAATGCACCATCAGCTGGAGACTTCTTAACAAGAAGAAAGGCATATTCAATGAGAAGGCTTCTGCTTATGGGAACTGGAGGTGAGCCAATATTCTAAAATGGTATTTAAACATGGTAGTATACTTCCCCTTGAAGATTATGTATGTCATTACAAAACCTGCTACCTCACCCCATGGGTGTGGTAATGAGTTTCATTCGTACCCCTAGGCCTTCTAAACAACATTTTCTCCAGCATGTAAGAATGGAACTCTGGGACGACAGTTCTTCATGAAAATCATTTCTTCCCTTACAGGGGTAGCCTGATGACCTCTACAATGGTTTCTTCTATAACAGGGATTTCTATTCCCTGTACCCAAGCGCTCTCTTCTTCTAAATTGAGTGTGAATTCAATCTCAATTTCCTTGTTAAATCCTTGCAACCTGTCAAAATAAAATTTCCACCCTGCATTTTCGAAGACTTTCCATACATCCGGATTGTTTTTGACCATTGTCATGCCTTCTAGCTCATGCCGCACATCTAGCCCACCCATTGTTGTATGAACTGGATCAACATGATGGGTATAGTTGGCTGGTAGGGGGAGGGTAACATCAACCCAACCAATGATGACAATATTATTGGCATAGTGGCTGCGGGGTGAAAGGATGATAATAATGATTGGTATGCCTAGAAAAACACAACAATTAATGGCAAGGTGTGGCAGTATAGGTGAATGATTATGGCAATTGAATACAACATACTCAGGAAATTACCGGTAAAGTTCTTGGCATGCGATTTCAAATTCCAATGCATGGCAATCATGATTACAAAATCACACAATTTTTTTGGTTTCCGTTTCATTGGATTTGGTAATGATGTGACATGATTACAATTTTAGTTATGCCATCGTTTCTTTATGACGGGACCCCCCAACTTAAATGGGGTCATGTGCGGCTTGTACTAGTCTCCTTTTGGAATATTTTAATTAAATCTGTAAGATTCAATGAAGTCATACCTAGCGACCTACCTGGCAGTGGAGTAGCAGCAAAGACAATGAGCGGAGTAACCATAACAGAAGAGTAACAACGTCAAAGGAGTAACAACATCGATGGAGTAAGCACATAGTGGAGTAACAGCACGGCAGAGTAACAACAACCATGGAGTAACAACACCGATGGAGTAAAAATGATGGAGTAATAACAATGGCGGAGTAACAGCAATAGTGGAGTAACAGCACCAGCGGAGTGACATCACCGGCAGAGTAATAGCAATAGTGGAGTAGTAACACTGACAGAGTAACAACAACCAGTGAAGTCACAACAGTAGTTAAGTAACAACACCATCGAAGTAACATCAATAGTGGAGAAATAGAAACTAGTGGAGTAATAGCAATAGTGCAGTAACAGCACCAGCAGAGTAACAACAATACTGGAGTAACAACATGGGCAGAGTAAGACCAACAACTTTTACTTGAAAATTTTCTCCATTTCTCATCATAATTCAGTTCTTATTCCTACAAAAGACAAACAAGTAAGTAGTAATCACATATTACTATTATTATTTTTTTTTGAAATGGTAGAGGGAGCATTCTCTGCACCAACAACCATCAAACCAGATGTATCAGAAAGATGTTTCATGAAGGCATCTTTAGACATTGGATGGTGGTATAACTTCAAACAGTGTCCATTCACTAAGAAGGAAGTATGATTTTCATCTACTGTAACCAATCTAACTGTGCCATTGGCGAACACAGTGTCCACTTCATAAGGTCCCATCCAACGAGTGTGAAGCTTTCCTTTAAAATCTTTGAACCAGGAGACATATAACAGTGCCGAGTCCCCTATATATAAACAGTGCCCAGTCCCCTATATGAAACACCTTATTATTAATAAATTTATCGTGCCATTTTTTTCTTTGTTGTTGGATAGCAGTAGTTCTCTGGACAGCTTCTGAATGAATCTCGTCTAACTCATTGAGTTGTTCTAGCTAGTGTTTCTGGGCCTCTGATAAGTTCAATCCCACTTCCAAAGTTGTTTTGAGTGTACTAATCTTGAATTCAAAAAGAAACATGGGAGATTTCTTGTAGACTAGCTCAAATGGTGAAAACCCGATTGTATTTTTCCATGTCGTCCTATATGCCTAAAGAGCTTCTGGGAGTTTCTGTGACCAATCCTGCCAATGACTTACTAAATTTTTTGTCAAGAAATTCTCCAACACCTTATTTATAGTTTCTACTTGTCCATTCGCTTGAGGATGGTAAGGAGTTTTCACTTTGTGTTTGACCCCATATTTCTGCATAAGCCTCTCTATCATGTGGGATGTGAACTGTGCTCCTCCATATGAAACAATTTCTCTCAAGGTACCATATCAGGCAAAAATCTCTTCAAAAAGGAAGTCTGCCACCACCTGTTATGTTGCTTTCACAACCACTCTGGCTTCTGCCCACTTAGTCACATAATCAGTACTGACCAGGATGTGAACCTTCTGATGGGAGGGTGGGTTTATGGGTCCAACAAAATTGATGACCCATTTCTCAAAAGGTTCCATGACTACCTGAGGTTGTAATGGCATTTCAACTGATTTCCCAGGTTGTCCCATACGTTGACAGTTGCCACATCTTCGAACATAATCTCTAGCATCTCGAAAGATAGAAGGCCAATAGTATCCTATTTGCAACACCTTGTGGCCTGTTCTTTTATCTACAAAATTTCCTCCACAAGATCCACTATGGGTGGCCTTCAATATCTCATAGATATCATCCTCTAATACACAGCGCCGAATCTGTTGATCCACCCTTGTATGAAAGAGGTATTCTACCATCCATGAATATCGAGTACTATGATGAATAATTTTCAGTTGGTCCTTGTATGACAAATGACAAGGTACCTTTCTTGTAGCAAGATAGTCAGCAATATCTACATATGCTGGAGTGTTAGTAGAAATTGAAAAAATATATTCATCTGGAAAGCTATCTTCGATAGGTATACCTTCGGTGTTGTTTTATTATCTACATAGAAAATCTGGAACCACGTTGTCCTTTCCTAGTTTATCTACTATGGTAATATCAAATTCTTGAAGTAGCAAAAGCCATCTTGTAATATGACCAGGAGTAACAGGTTTATTCATCAGATACCAGATGGTTGCATGATCCATGTGTACAAAGGTGGGGTAATGAGTGATATATTTTTGGAACTTGTTGATGGCATAGATGACAGTGGGGAATTCCTTTTGAGTCACTGTGTATTTTAACTCGTTAGAGGCCAAGTTCTTGCTAACATAGTAAACTACATATGGTACCTTATCCACCTATTGCCCTAAAACTGCCCCAACTCCTGTTTGGGAAGCATAAGCATGAATATGGAATGGTAATGCCCAATTTGGTCCTCTAAGGATCCGAGAACTATAGACCAGTTCTTTGATCTTTGCAAAGGCTACATCACAGTCATCTGTCCACACAAAGTCTACATATTTTGTCAGTAATTGAAAAAGTGGATGTGTTGTTTTAACAAAAGTTTCTATAAAGCGCCTATAATAACTAGCACAACCGATAAAGCTACATACCTGAGTGGGTGTTTTCAGTATTGGAAAATGTTGTATTACCTTTATCTTGGCTAGATCCATTTGGATTCCTGCAACCAAAAGCAAGTGTCCCAGGACTATTCCTTCATTCATCATCATATGAAATTTTTCCGTACTTAAGGAGACATGTGCCTACTTGCATCTTTCAAAAAATGTTTCTAGCTCCCCCAATGCTTCTTCAAATGAATCTCCATATGACGTGAAATCGTCCATGTAGATTTCAACACTATCATCCAACAGTTCAGAGAAAATTCCCAAAGTTGTCATCTGAAACATTGAAGGTGCATTACAGAGACCAAATGGGAGGACTATGTATGCAAATTTTCCCTAGGGACATGTAAATGTAGTCTTATACTGATCTTTATGAGCTATCTAGATTTGGTTGTACCCACTAAATCTATTCAGGAAGGAAAAAAACTTCCTCCCCGCTAATGTATCCAAGACTTGGTCAATCAATGGTAACAAAAAATCGTCTTTCTAAGTTGCCTTGTTTAATTCTCTGTAGTCCACACATATTCAGCATTTACCATTTTTACTAGGGACCATTACCAATGGGGAAACCCATTGGATGTCTGAAATGGGGTAGACAAATCCCACGTCCAACAGCTTTTGGAGTTCTTCCTTAACAATGTTTTTCAGGGCAAGGTTCATTCTTCTCTGGCTTTGCCTTACAAGATGATAGTGCTCCTTAATATATATGTGACGAGTGCACAGATTAGAAGGAATTCCCTTCATATCTAAGTAGTCTTAGGTGAAGGCTTCTTTGTGTTTGCAAAGAACATGCATGAGTTGTTTTTTCTGGGAATTTGACAACTCTGGATTGATATTCAAGGTTTTTCCTAGTCCTATTTTGATGGAAACACTATCATGGGGCGTAGATGTAGGTAGCTCCTCTAATCCATCTGCTGCTCCAATACTTTCCTGAGTCTCATAGCTCAAGACAGACTCCAAGATTTTTTGATTCAAATCTGAAATAGAACAAGAATCATTGATAAAGGTAGTAATTGGGTCATCTTCTGTTTCATCTTTCAACTAGATGTCCTGCCAAATAGTGAGAACTAGTCTTAACACCACATTTTTTATTCAGACTCTTTCTTGCGTACAAATTTCTTGCGGCCTGCTGATTTTGCTGATGGGTTAGGTTCTGCGGGAGGATATAACGCTAGATTCTTAGTGTTTTGTCCATATGAGATGATCATATGCCTAGACTGAAACCCAATATATTCGTCTGCGGTTGACAACCTCGATCTTCCCAGAATCAAGGGATGGCCTCTAGCTAGAGATTGCAATTGGAGTGCTAGGAAGTCCAGAAGGTAGTGCCATGAATCCGCTAAAATTTTGATATCTTCTAATTTCCCTACTCATTTTACTATAGATTGATCTACTAGTTCTAACACTGTAGGTATATGTTTCGAGTTACAAAGACTTAATGCATGCATGGTTTTACCAGTGATGACATCTATGGCAGCGGCCAAATCTACAAGTACATTTGGAATTTCTACCCCATCAATGTGCACATTCAAAATTGGGTTCTCGGGCTCCCCATGATTTATAGGTATGGACCTTCCCATCCTGAAATATAATAGTTCTGCATTACATGAATGGTGAGTGGAGCTCTTAATTTCATTTTAGGCTTCTTACCACAATATTCCCTAAGATCCTTTGCATATATAAGTACGTCCTTCATGGCTTGCAGTAGGGGAATCTTGACAAAAAAATTATGTAGCTCCCTTAACAAGTCAAACTCAAGATAAGGGGTTGGTTTACTCACATCCAACCTTTCTGGATAGGGTGGCTCAGCTTGGTGTTTCTGAGTAGCTAACGGTTTAGGAGGTGTATGATTTTTATTAACTTGGTTTGGTTCCTCTCTGACCATTTCTGGTTCCTTCTCCTCACTATCAATCTTGTCAATAATAATTGGTGAGGGCTGAGTGCCTACGCGCAGCCCAGACCGTAAATGCATCTCATAGAATTCTGCAGTGGAGATGTTATATGAAGGAAAGTTGCTTGCTAAGCCCCTCTATTGTTAGGATTTGGATTGGGTTGGATAGGGAGTTGAGGATGAATAGGCTGATTACCAGGGAGCACATTAGAGGGCAAGTAAAGTTGTTGTTGTGGCATTGACTGGGAAAGTTGACCAAGAGGGGAAGGTCCTCACTAGTTCGAAGCCCACGAGGAGCTTGAACTAGCTTGAGGAGCCCACTGCTGCCAAGGTGGACACTGGTATTGGGGTCATATGGATGGATAAGCCATACTCTGGGGAGCCATATTGAAATTGCTAAAATATTGAGATGGATTTTGAAACATACCTTGATTTCCCATTGATGGACAAGATTTTCATGGCTTTTTAGGTCCCATAATGTACATCTTCTCCATATCTTCTCCTCTCCCCTGGAAAACCGCTTTTAGCCCTGGCAAAGATGGGCATGAACTTGTCACATGCTTCCGTTCACATATTGCACACTCCTTTATAGAGTTCAATTGAAATTCCCTCTGTGGGTGTTTCTTTCTGTATGTGGGGACAAATACAACCATAGTTCTTCCCAATTCTAGTTGTTTCTATTTTACCTGTAGTGTGTCTATCTATTCAGACAAGGTACTCAGCATATTAGTCCTCAAGCTATCCAGCAGGTTCCCAATTTCTGCTTTTGTGACACCTCCGAAAAATACCTTTGTTGATCGATTTCCTTGTTATTTATTGGAACTCCTCTTGAGCACTGAATACACAACTCACAAATGGTATCAAAGTCCTCCTTTGATATATCCCCCTTTCCAACTATATTCAAAAATTCCAAAGAGTCTTCTTGAAAGGCCTAGAGAAGGATAATTTTTTAAATATCTTTATCTAGGTCAAAGTGACCTAACCTCTACAATGTGTACATTAAGTTTTCTCCATAGTCTTCCATATTTTCATCCTCTTTCTGCATAAATTTAAAATCTCTTCTTTAATATCTCGTGCTTTACAGTAGTATTGGTATTCCTCCAAGAAAGTAGTTCTCATTGCTTCCCATGTGGTGATAGACCTTCCCCCAAGACCCATAAAACACTGCAGGGATGTCCCTTTTACTATAGCAAGGAATATTTTCAATTTCTGAGCATCCGTTATGTAATCATACCCTCGACATACAATGTCAAATTCAAACAAAAAAGTGTCAGGGTCTTCTGAAGTAAGCCCATGGAAACTGGGTAAAGTTGTTAAAGGGATGGTCTTTATTGGTGCACCAGTCCCCAAATCCCTAATTAGGAAGTCAATAGTAGATATTGTAGGTCCCATGAATATCCTCCAATACTCACTATGGATTTTAGCTGGCTTCATGGGAAGGGCTTTTATCACAGGGGTTCGAGGTGCCTGAATAACACTTCCTTTATCCTTTGGTGATAGAAATGTTTCTACACTATCTTCCTCCATGTCATCATGGCTAGACCCTTCGGATCTCCTCTCTGCAATTTCTTCTTCCCTACTGGGATGGGCAGGACCCCAGATGGTTTACTTGTAACTTCTTCTTCTTCTATAGCAAGCAACAAGATTCCTTAAGCGGACATATTATTGCTTGTCTCTCTGGCTCCTGGAAGGGGATGTTGTATTGAACCGGTAGGGGTTGCTATGAATAGCACTAGTTGATCTACAGATTGTCCCTTTAATTTTGTTCGAGCACCTGGCCTCACAGCTGCATGGGAAGATGCCTCGAACTCAACTTTTGCAATGATTTTTCACATGTAGGTGTTCCTTGCCAAATCCTGTCTTCCCTTCTTTGGGGCTCTCCCTCTGCCCCTTTTATTTGGCTCTCTCTTCATACAAGTTGGTGTGGCAACCGAAATTAAACCACTATGGTCAAGGCTTGGAGTAGGGTATCAAAATATCATTCCCTCCCAAGGACAAGAGGTCACATTGAAGAGAGGGAAGTTGACGAATGAAAAAAAAGAAAAGAAAAGAACACAAGAAACTAGGATTCAGGATCTCAAGCAGGGCATCAAAAGACTCCTCCCTCCTCGGAACAAGACCCCAATCAAGGAATAACACACACATGAGAAAACCTTAATACTTCAGGACCTAAAGTAGGGCGTAAGAGGACCCTTCCCTCCCTAGGGTAAGAGATTGGGTTTCTTGAAATCAAAATAAAAATGCTATGGAAGAATATAAGCCCAGAGCCTAGAGTAGGGCATCAAAAGACTCCTCCCCCCCAGGGCAAGAGATCAGCCCTACTAAAACAAAAAACAATAAAAGCTTAAAATAAACGAAATACCTATGCTCAGGACCTACAACAGAGTGAGAAAGTTTGCTCTCTCCCCAGGATGAGAGATTGACCCTCTAGTTAACACAGATCGTGTCTTTCACCTCATTAGCCTCCCCAACAATGGTGCCAAAATGTTGGTGTCCAGGTATGAACAAATTGTCCACTCCTTTTCCTACATTAATGTATCAATATCGGTGCATATTCTTTTAAGGGCAACACACAAGGTATATGCAGGGGCAAGGTTATGTTCTTCCCTCAACCAAGGGTTCGTGATTTGCATTCAAAACATTGCTGAAACAGAAGTAAAACTCAACTGCAGAATGTAAAAAGGTACTACAGTTATCTAAGAGATCTGTAACAACGACAAGAAATAAACAAAGAAATAGAAAATACACACAACACAAGGAAACACACAACACCTTATCGGAAGAGTGGGCCTAGCTCTCTGATCAGGGCTGCATTACTCAAAGCAAGCAATAGATCAACAAAAGGGTTTATATCTTATTAATCTAAATAATGTTGTGACAATACCATACAGGGGTCTCCCCTTGATATAGGAATGACCCATATTTTATACAATATAAAGGAGAAAATTTCTCCCCAAAACCTGGCAACTATATGCCCAAATATATACATTAGTTGTATAGCAACATTAACATTGAGAGAGCAAGAACAGGAATGTTCAAAAATGGGTTGAGCATATGCAATCAGTTATGCTACTTCATCATTGTCTATCAGCTATTGTGAATCACGAAACGGTTGTGATATGCTCCATGGTCAACACCTGTGCTTTGTAATCTACGGTCATCACAAGTGTTAGTGGTTTGTGTAGGTAGAAACCTTCATGACTCTAATCCATTAATTAAATATTCCAAGTAATGATAAAGGTGAATTGCCAGATAAGGTTACACAGTAAATATATGTGAATGAATGCAAAAAGTATGAAAAGAGGAATGGAAATGGAGGGAAAAGATAGGCAAATTTGGTGCCCAACATGCGCTATAATCATTCTTGATGCCAACTCACCCCTAGGACAACTTGTGAGGCTTGAGAGGAATACTACATGGACAAAAACTATTCTGCTAATTGGAATAGGAATCCCAAGAAAAATAAAAACCAAAGCTCCTCCCTCTTCTATACATGCTTTCATGAGTTGATTAGACAAAGCGTTATTCTCCACAAAGTTTAGACCTCCCTTTTCCTTACTTATGAGTGTTGCTTTCTTTTATTAAGATCACTCAACCATTATCCCCCACAACACATATATAGGGTCCGATCTCCCTAATTGGTGTCTCCCCTGTCTTTTGTCCTAATCTGACCAAATTTTCTTCTCATATTAGTCTAAGGCCTCGTCCAAATCCTCTCGAACAATAAAAAATATTGCACCTATACTTTTATTCCAGATTTTATTTTGGGTTGTAGTTAACCTTATAATCACTGAGTGTTTTTTGGGTTTTATTTTAACTTAATTAGAATATGTCCTTAGCACTCAATTCTCCCTAGCCTGGGAACTTATGTCCTTAGCTTAACCTATTACATTTTTTTTAGTAAGTGGGGGATGTAACTAGGGATATTACAGATATCTCTAAACTAAAAGGATAAATATACTGCATAATGCATCGATTGACAAATAATTATTGTTTTTAAAGTATATTGAAGGTTGTGGAAGTTTCATGGTAGGGAGAGTTAAAATGATTTTTTGTGATTTTTAATATGAATATGCTTATTTATTTTCAACAAATGGACACATTCAAAGCGAGAATGGTTGGAAATGTGTAAATTAAACAATTGAAATTGATTGATTTTTTTGTTTGTTAAAATGGAGTGGATTCTAGGAGTGTTGGAGATAAGTTCATAGTGGTAGAAGATTCAGTAGATAAAAACAAGAGTTGGAAGCCCACCGAAATAATCAAACTAGCTCAGTTTGAGTCCTTGAGACTCTTAGATAGCCTACCAATAATCAAGGTTTGTATTATCTCAGGTTGAATAAATCCTAATGGATTACTAGGGGAAAAAATATCTTGTATAAATCTAAGCTTGTTATGAAAGTTGTGATATTGTATGATGTGCCACATTTATGTTGAAAAGTAATTTGTATTGCAAGGTTAGAAGCTTGATTGTGAAGCTTCACTGGCTATTTCTATTTTCTTTTGATATAATGGCAGTAAATATGTACTTGTCCTTGTTAGTACATATGCGCCTATACCTTTCAATATTTGTTAATATGCAACCCATTCAATCTTATATGTTTTTTTTATTGTTGTTGAGTAGTTATGTCTTACAAATCAATGTACTTCACAGGTGCCCATTTGATGGATATTATCTGGGTCTTTCCCTTATATTTTCTTTTATCTAAACAAATGAGTGCTTCATGGTCATAAACTATTAGTTTATAAAAAAATTAATCTATAATGACACATCAACATTGAGGACATCGAGCTCCTAATTTTGTTGAATTGTTTACACTATTTTTTTAAAACCTCTAGCTTGGTGCATAAAGTTTTTATTTCTTCTCAGTTTAAGTGTCATGCCATGTATGATTTTGGAGCATTCTTTGGCACATACTTAGCTTTTGATTCCCAATGCCTTCTTGTAGAATTCAGATAGAAAGTGAGAATTGGTATATTTTAGTTTTTTAGCTTACAACAAGAGAATTTCTTTGTATATATTTAATTCTTCATTATAATCACTTTATACTTTCATGAATTGCAGATTGTGATATTCATATATATTAATTCAGGTGTTGTTCTTCTGGCATTGGCTTCCAACGTTTTGCACAAGCTTTGGAAATGGTAGCGAAATGATCACAATGCTAGTGGCAAAGTGCTTATGTTATTCTTTGTTTAGGTCATGCTCTTTACAAAGGTGTGCATGAAGTTGTTAGACTAGTTAATTAAGAGAGATCAAGTTGATTATTATCTTACAAATTAATTTTAAAGTTTGTACTGAATGTATTTGGCATATCATCTAAAAGGAGTTCTTTTAACAAGAAGCAACCAATATTCCACCTTAGTAATGGCTAGATTCCAGCGGCATATTGATGACAAATGCCATAAGTGATACTAACCCATTATTGAAAAATGACTCATACGTCATGCCATTTTGTGGTGGTAAATATACTTTGTTCACTATGACATTCAAGGTAATGCTTCAAATGTTGAATGACAAGTATATAGCTATTTATTTACTATATTCTGAGGAACTTCTCTTTAAATAGTTTTATCACTTGGTGCTTCATTGGGTTTTCTGCAGACAATGACAACTTTCATGGCACCACCACCACCAACAAATTTTCTTGCTTTCTACCCATATGAAAACAACAAAATTGCTATTGGCATGGAAGAATCTACAATTCAAATTTAGAATGATCAAGTGGATAGTGTTCTAGCTCAAACTTTGGTGGAAATTTCAGCAATCAAACCCCTTTAGGAGGCACTTGCATGTAAATTTGAATCAAATGCCTTTTGGATGTAGGTAAAGAGAAAGTTTAAGTACATCAAAAGTGAGTGATTGGGCTTTCCATTTCTCATGTATTGAACATGTTTGTATCACAAGGAGCAAATGCTCAGGTATTTTCTACATGATACATCCTACAGTCATAATCCAAGCCTAGGGTGCATAATTATTTTAGTTGTCTTTTAGCCTGGTGACGGTTAATGGAAAAACTCCTGGGATGTCTAGCATTGCATCCTTGTGTATGGAGAATTGATGGCTAGGAAAGGGTTAGGAATATGTTTTTATAGCTACAAACAGGCAGATTGCCACCACATGCAGAAACTCAACTGTAATTTCACTAGGATCATATACACTTTTTGGTTGTGCATGAAACTCATATTTCTAGTTATGAAACTAATAAACTTAAGTGTCTCAAACAAGTTTGTTTAAATATCTGACAAATTTTCATCGTTTTCTTTCGATTATTTTAGTCAGTTTAATTTATAAGTTGATAAGTTGGTATTTATCTCCAAATGTGTAACTGGCAATGGTTCTGGTTTCTGGTTTTTGTCATTGGATCCCTTCAAATTCACTTTATGTTCCAACATCACATCCTACTTACTCATGTGATACTCATGTGATACAATGCTAGTGGAAGATGGATATGCCAATTTCTCTATACTTTATCTTTAGTTGATGTGAAAACTTCCTTGAAAAAAATTCATACTGCTGGAATATATGAAGAGTGGAAACATTCTAAACATAAACCATTCAATCCTTGTGGCAAGATATTGAAGGCTTGATATAATTCCAATTACTTTTTTCTGTATGACTAAATAAAATATTTTGTATACTATTTATAACAATATCTTTTTGTTTGAGTCATGCTACATGGGTGTGACATTGAGCTAACTCCATTGAGTTATTTTTATCAAGTTAAAAATAGGGGCTGCATGATTTTAGATTTTATAAAAATTATGCAATTATGTGTCAACCTTTTTTCTTAAATCAATGCCCATATATGAAATTTCAAGTACCATAACTCTCACATAATTCTTTAAAGGGTGGTATTTCAATGGAAGAGTGTATGTGCTATAAGCACGAGGTCAATGGTCTGATTCCACTATGCCCTAATATGAATTAATCAATGATATTGCAGCTTATTTTTAATTAAATACTTTTAATATTGGTTTATTTCAATTGTGAGATATTTTTCTAGATTCATTATTTTATATTGTCTCTAAAGAGAAAAAAGTGATATTGTAGTGTTTTTTAATGTAATTTTTTATTTTCTCTAGAGAGACAATAGTTAGGGTCAAAGACATTGTCTCTTTAAAGACAATATGTCTTTAATCTCAACTATTGTCTCTAGAGAGACAAAAATGCTTTTGTTATATATTGTCTTTATAGAGAAAATGTTTCAAGACAATTTAATTTTAAGGCACCTGCTTAAAGGCAATATTTAAGACAATACACAAGTTTTCTTTTCTCTCAAGTTAAGACAATTTGTCCAAAAAATATCTTAAATACTTAAAAGCCCCTTTTGTATTGTAATGTACAGAACAAATATAAAAATGAAAAATGATGAGAGATGCAAATTTATAATAGTTTCAATTAATTTTATTCTTAATTGAATTTTTATTCTTAAAAATACTTTTGTTTTAGTTTCCTATAAAAAATAATAATTAAATAATAGTAAAATATTATAAAATATAATTAATATTAAAAATTTTATTTTTTTGGGTAAAGTAATTGACTAAACTATCATATTTAAGATTCAAATTTATAAATTAACGGGTGTCTATAAAAAGTAATATATAAAGATTTAAAGGTTATAATGACTTTTTATGTTATTTTCCTTAAACCTTTTTAGTTATCTATTCTTTATACATCTACACATCAAATTATAATGATCTATTCTTTATACATCTACACATCAAATTATAAGAATAATTGATAAATCAATCGTATATATATTTTTAAAAAATGAAAGTAATTGGTAAATCATAAAAAGATAATCACTAAGTTAATTAATATTTCGATACCATTAATAAATTTGATATTATGTTAACTTCACTTAATTAATAATATTACATTAATCCCGTTTATTTATTTTTATCATTATTATTAATCAAAATAAATTAATATAAATTAATATCATTTATGCTAATTTAATATTATATCTTATAAAATGGGTAGAAAAACTCTTTTATGTTAAATTCTATAATTATTAAATTCATTTTAAATTTATTTAATTTAATGTTTATCAAGCTCCCATGAGTTAAGATGGACCTAAGTTATTTCATATAAATAAGTGTGATTGTTAGGTTTTAGTTTTACCATTAATATGTAAACACTATTAAAAAATATAACCAAGTTAAATGTTATTTATTGATCAATTTTGAAATCACTTATAATTTACCACTAAACCATTCATCATATACACTATTGTGCACTATTTTCATGATTACCTACCATGGTAAACCTAATTTTCCACATGTATACCCTTTATACATATGCATGTGAAAGTTATGATGTGTCCATGTAGTCTTTGTACAATCCTTGCTAGTGGTAATCATGTCACTTCACTTGAGGCTTGGATTGATTAGGGCTCAAATAAATTATACACTCTACATATAAAAGTAATATCTCCCTTCCCTGTGGCTGTCCCCTCTTCATTGCTCCTCTCCCCTCATTTTTCTCTAGAATATCTAGAGAAATATTTTTAGTAATGATGAAGACAGAGAGTTTAAATATATCTCAAAGGTAATTATAACCTCTTTTCTTTTACATTTAATTAAAATGTTATAAAAATAAATTATTTTGGTTGTGAAATGAGTTATGTTTTTTGAGAATTTAGGAATTATAAACCATCGTATTGACTCTATATGCATTGTTAAAAATATTGCTATATGATAAATTTATTGTATGTTAAGAGTTTGTGTTTTTAATTAAATATAAATATAGTTACCAAATCATTATTTTAGTTTATATGGATTTTAAGATTTACACTTGGCTTTTACATTTCACATTATATTTTATATTATAACATTTTCATTTTTAGCTTTTTTACATTTTACATTTATATTTTGTTTTGAATTTTTACTCTATATTTTTCCTAACATTTAATAAATGTTGACAAACTTATTTACATTACATATACTAAGTATTTTTACGTTTTAGTAAAAAAAGAAGCCCATTTATTAATATAATCATTATTTTTTGAAAATTGATAATTTACCGAAATCAATTTTTACTTTTACATACTAAGATAGTAGATAAATAAGTATATTATTAACGCATCCCTTATATAATGGTAAACGACAAACCTTCTTTACTTAAACCTAAATCTTATTGTGGATAGCGATAAATCCATGAGGTTACAACGATGAATTTGGGTATTGATTCTTTATCATGTGACCCTTTATCACGTGAGTACTAAATACATCCGGTGAGCAATTCCTCTGATTAAAAAGAAAAAAAATCTATAAACTCTTTCAAATAAATACCTAATATTAAACCTATTGGTTACTAATAAACATCCAATTGACTACCTAAAATACTGACCCCTACTCAAACACTCTTAGCCAACTATTTTATTAAGAAATATGAAAACGTACCACCTAATCTATCAATCAAGCACACCATAATAGGTTCCCGTTGAGACAGGGTTGTAGGTGGAAGTACGCCTCTTTTTGCGAAAACTGTGAGCAATCTTAAGCGAGACTCCTTTATCAATGCCGTTTCTGTCACCTGGTTGACATTTAGAAGATGTAAGGATCTCTTGCACCCTGTATCAGATATGGCATTTGAATTGATTGCATCCATATTTTCAAAAGCGTTTTTGACTTATGAAGGATAAGCATGAAAGATTCCAAGGTTGCAAAATAATTACATTAACGTTATGTAACATGCCAATAGTGAGATCAGATTCCCATAATAGTAGAAGATCATTATCTTACATTTTCACAAAATCCGGAACAGAGAGCGGAGGGGGGTAAATTTGAGCACTGGAGAATGGCAAATAAATTTGAAACCGCCCTGTAACATGGCTAAAAAGGAACGCGAGATAAATTTGAGGCCACGGTGTTTCTCGATGGATAAACTGTGTTTCATTTGGTAAATTAAAAAATATGTATATTAATTTGAAGACTGACAAAAAGCACATCCTTACAAATGGTTTACAGCATATGATAAAGGATAAAACATGATGAAGAATTAATTAAACTTGCACTCTCTCAGAAGGGCGTTCAGTGTTTGTCTTGATTTGGATTTTTTTTTAGCTTTTTCTTCCTTGCTTGAGAAAAGGAAAGGTGCACTATTTTTCTTTAATATTTATTAAAAGAATGGTGAGTAAAGCACATTATACCTTTTTTTATCGGTTAGCAAATAGAGAAATAAGATAGATTTTACACATAGAGAAATAAGATAGATTGTACACATTATCTAGACTACCACTCTAACTCATATCATAGGAGTTTACATCTAGACCATGACTCCAACTCATAACATATGAATCAACATCTTGCAGTGTGATGTTTGGGAACTTACAATGACAACTCACAATAACACATGGAAGCATTACTTCCAACACCCTCCCTTAGTGAGTACATGTAACAATCACACATCATAATAATAAATTAATATTTGTCTTATTTGTTTGGTATGGTCATCACTAGCACTCATATCTAGTATGAAATCTCACATTTCTTCTTTTTACTTCACGACATATTGGAGCTTCCCACTTGATTCATTTAAGATAACTGCTTCAAACCATCACTTATGTACTTTGCGGAATTGATGTTTCTCGACCTCCGAGAGGGAAATGGGTTAGTCTTGATACTATACCATCCTATAGAACCCCTACCATATGTTGAATCCATGACCCTTTGCAACCTTCACCAATTATTCTGGATAGCATTCTCGGTACATAATGTATTTAGTAGAGAACTCTACAACTTGACCTTGCATAAGATAACCTCTACTGATGCTCCCATAGCATGACATGTCACACCACCTTGATCTTATTAAAAACTATATGTAACTAATGCCCCTAGAACACGACAACTCACATTAGTTTGTTGAATAGTTGGTGTGTTCTTTGTGGGCCTGCATCATTTGATTCTTGTGTAATATAATAACACAATACTACTTTAATTCACACCACAAATTGGAACATAGAGACAAACACACACAAAAAAAAAAAAAAAAAACCTAAGTCATTTTTTTTTAGAATGGTTTGAGGGGTGGTTCTGGTGGCTCCTCGTTACTATATGATTCTCACAAATCATCCAAGTTGGCTATGTTTGCATTTTCCTTTCTTTTTAGAATATCCCTTGCACGAGTTCTAAAACTCTAGTTGTGTGTCCATATTTGTGACAGTCGAATCATTTTTTTGAACCCTTGTTTTTTTTCATCTTCCCTTAAGAAAATAGTGCAATTTCATGGTGACCACCAACATATGATACTTTTGAACTTTCCATTTTTTCATTAGCTAAAAGTGATAATACCATTCATCCTAATGATTGAGACGACATTTAACTTAATGTGAATGCAATGTTGATATACTTGGGAGATAGGCTATTTAATAGAATTACTTTAGCATCATTCTTTTCTACCTTGGCACCAATTTCAACTAATTTCCTAAGGAGAGACATTATATCATTTATATGCTTAGAGAGAGGTGTCTGATCATGCATTTTGAGACTAAAGAGTTGCAGTTTTAGAAATAACTTTGCATTCATAGCCCTTTCTCCAAATAATTAACACAGATTATCCCAAATTTCATTTGATGGTTTTGCTAAATTAATCAAATGCATATGAGTATTTGAAATACCTAACCCAATTATCCAAATTATTGCTTTAACCTTGTCTTCTTTCTTTTCCATTCAATTAAAAACATAGAATGAGTAATAGTCATTTTTGTTCCTTTAACTATACTCAACAAACCCCTCTTCACAAGATGCATTTGAACTTTGACTTTCTATTTATGAAAATTGATGCCATTAAATTTCTCTAAAGGAAGAGAGTCCATGTTACCTCTTTCAGATTTGAGATCAGAGGTTTTACTGAAAGTGTGACCTATTTCTACTTCACGCTATGGAAGAAATCTTTATATTGTAGAATATGAAATGGATTCTTTAAGCCATTTTCCTGAAAGTAGAAGCCATTTTCCTGAAAGTATCCATCAATCCTAGCATACCACGCTCTTGGTGCTTGCTTGAGACCATACATATCCTTCTTCAACTTGTACACATTATTCTCCTTTCCTTCCACTTCAAAACCTTGTGGTTTCTCCACTTATACTTCCTCTTCTAGGTACCCATTCAAGAAGGCACTTTTCACATCCATATGATGTATGCTCCACTTGTTCTGACTTGCTAACAAAATCAACATTCTAATGCTCTCTTGTCTTGCTACTAGTGCAAATATATCTTCATAACCAATTTCGTACTTTTGTGGGAATCCTTTAGCAACTAATCTTGCTTTGTGTCTTTCAACACTCCCATCACTGTTAAATTTAGTCTTATAGACCCATCTGGTGCCAATATTTTTCTTGTCATGTTGGTGCTCTCTCAACTTCCAAGTGTCATTTTTCTGAATGGAATCCATCTTTTCTAGCATGGCTTGCATCCAAACCTCATTAGTACATGCATCTTCAAAACATAATGGTTCAAAATTAGCCTTCGCTAATAAAGTGAAATCGGCTATCTCACATATTGGGCTTTCTCCATGTGCTTGATTTGCAGTCCTCTGATAAAGATCACTCAATCTTCTTACCTTCCTTGTAGAACTTGGAGAAGAAGTTGGAATTGAACTTGGTATTGAAGAAATTGATGAAGAGTTGCTTGGTAGAGTTAACCCACTAGTTACAGGAATATTAGTTGGTTGCTCATGATCAATATCAACAATTATACCATCATTAAAAATAGATTTTGTCTTCCCAAGATGGGCTTTTTGATGACCATAAACTCCCCCTTTATAAAAAAATTACATCTCTTGAGACAATAAGCTTGTTAGTTAGAGGATTATACAATTTACAAGCCTTTCTTGTCTCACTATACCCAATAAAAATACACAACTCAGTCTTTGCATCTAACTTTTTTCTCTTGTGATGAGATATATCCACATAAGCCAAACAACGAAAAACTTTGAAATGATTAACATTAGGCCTTTTTCCACACCAAGCTTCATAAGGAGTCATCTTTTCAAGTGAACTAGTGGGGCTATTGTTGAGGATGTATAATGTTGTAGCTATTGCATCTCCCCAATAAGAATTGCTCAATCCCTTAGTTTGTAACATGCATCTTGCCATTTCAATTACAATTCGATTCTTCTTTTAGCTTTGGCATTATGTTGGGGTGTGTATGTCGTACTATGCTGCCTCCTAATGCCATTAATATTACAATAACTCTAGAAATATTTTAAGCATAATTCTCCTCAATGGAGAATTCACAAACATTTTATCTTGCACCCTTTCTCATTTTCTACGAGGGATTTGATCTTCTTGAATGTATCCATGGCCTCACTTTTGGCCTTCAAAAAATATACCCAACAATTTCGTCGGATATCATCAATAAAAGTGATAAAATATGATGACTTACCCAAACTTTTAGTCTGCATAGGACCACATATGTCTGAATGAACAAGTTGAAGTGGGCAATGAGCCCTCCATACAGTGCCCTTTGGAAGCCTCTCCCTTGCATGCTTTCTTTTAGCACATCCTTCACAAAAATTCTTATGCTCTTCTACCTTTGGCAAACCAGAAACTAATTCATGTGAGGTTAAAAACTTCAAAATGTGAAAATTTAAATGTCCATACCTGAGATGCCATAACCAACTTGAATCCTAATAAGCCATATTTGCAATATTGTTGTTATCTTCATCAAACCTCAAGGAAAACATTCTATTTCTAGTCATAGGCACAACAGTCATCAGCCTATTCCCCTTATTCTTATCATATATAGTTCATGTCTTATTTTCAAAGACTAATTTATAATTTTTCTCACATAGCTTCCCAACGCTCAACAAATTATGCTTCAATTGTGGAGTATGATAAATGTCATGAATACTCTCTATACCTTCTTTTCTTTGGGTCTCCGTAGCTCCTTTGATAGTAACATCCAATGCTTTATCATCACCAAGTTGGATCTTGGATTTGAAACTTCCATCCTTCACTGAAAGCAACTTCTCATTCTATGTCATATGGTTAGAGCATCTAGAATCTAGGTACCAAGCATCTTTACTAGTATTTTCACCTTTGGCATAAGATAAAAATAAGTGATCTGGAGGATACTCATCACTTTCTTGAGCATAGTTAACATTTTTACCTTCTTTCAATCTGCATTCTCTTTCAAAGTGGTCATACTTATTACAATAGTAACATTGAACATTTCTCTTATCAAATCTACCCCTACCTCTTCCTCTGAAGCCACTTTTTCCTCTACCTCTTGTAGAATTTCAGCCTTGCCATTTAACTCGAACTTGATTGCTTTTGGCACTACTATTGCTTGCAAAAGTGTCCTTCAAACTTTCTTCATGAGACATCAGGGATCCAACTAGTTGATCAAACAGTAGTTTTGTGAAAACCTTACTTTCTTCCATCATTATGGCAATGTGATTCCATCTATGTCTTAGAGATCTCAATGTCTTTTTAATTAAAGCTTTATTACTTATAGTTTCTCCAAGTGTAGCCATTTTATTGACCACATCTTTGACTCTCATGCAATAGTCACTAACACTTTCAGCTTCTTGCATCTTCAAATTCTCGAACCCTCGCTTCAATGTGTGAAACTTGAGCACCTTAGTTTGATTACTACCTTGGTAAGCTTCTTGTAGAGCATTCAAGACATCTTTAGCAGTTTTTGCTCTTGATATTCTTGGAAATAATCTCTTATCAATATCTACCTGAATGTGAAACAAAGCTTGACAACTCGCCTTCATTGCTTCCTCTTTTGTTGTTCTTTCATTGGCTGTAAGGGCATTCCAATCATCCCACTCCTCATAACATGATTCAATAATCTCACAAAAGTATTTTCCAATAAAAAAAGTTGAGCATCTTAATGCACCAATAATCATAATCGTTCCCATAAAATTTTGGAACAGGCAACCAACATAATTATGAAGAAAAACACATAAAAAAATGAATGAACTAATAAAACACACTCATTGTGTGAGCTCAAACTTGTGATAAATCTCATATTGAATTAAACCATTAACTACATTGTTATATAGTAACATATTAATAGTATGATTATCAATCAAATGTCTAATGTGAAACAAATCTAATGACACTATCAATCTTTAGCTAATTTTGAGCAATAACCACCCTAATAATTTGCTTCCCTAATTTTGCACGGAGAACACAAAATCTACTGACTAATTTGTCAACAATTTACAGAACAAGATTAAGCATTATTCCCAACATATATTTTCTTGCCCCCCTCTAAAACCAGCAAGGCGATGTGTTGTGGTGTTGGCATCAACATTTAAAATTTAGGCAGAGCTAGCTATTGAGCTCCTTGTCACAACCCAATTTGGATTTCTTCCCGACTAATATTATTTTCATAAACCCCATTCTTATTTTTTCTAAAACTCTCCCTTTTGAAGGAGTTTTTGTCATGATCTCTTACCAAGGTAGTCGGCAACAAAACTTCCTCGCTAAGGAATTATGGTCAGATCCCCAATAGAAGGCCTGTTAAAGTTTGGAATGTGTTGTCTCACATCGAAAATGAATTGAAATTTGTTTGCATATCTTGGCACTTGCTAGCCCTTCCTCACTCCCAGGCATGCAACAATGGATTTCCTCAACCAATTTCATGACCAACTTCACCTCCTTTAATAATGATACTTTACCCAACTATTCCAGCGAGATCTCCAAAGTATGATACCCAAAGTCTTTTGAATGACAGTGATGGAATGTTGTCTCTCATGCCCTCACCTTTAGCTAGCAAAAACAACCACTCACAAATCTAATTGCATATTTGATGAATGCCATCAACAGATATCACATCTTCTATTTGGTCTTTGAACTATGTAGATGTTGATTAAAGAAACGCGGGTTGTGAAGATGATAGCGACAACATCATATCATTTCTAATTGATCTTGATCTATGCACCACACAATGGATTTAAAACCAATAGCTCTAACAAAACCAGATTGCAGGAGATTTAACAATATATCTTGTCTCTCAGATCTCAGCTCTGATACTATGTAAAAAATAGAGATTAGATAGATTGTGCACACAATACTCATGTTTTATTGATCACAACAGTTAGAAATATATAAGACATAACATGTTGACTTAGAGACGTCTAGATCATGACCCCAACCCATAATATAGGAATCACTAACTTCTAGACTTACACTTGGAAACTCACAATGACAACTCACAACAACACATATATGCCTTCCAATATTTCCTTTCTTCTTTTCTGTAAGTGAATGTCTATTTTTTAATACTAAACTTGCACTCTTTACTTAAAGGAAGGGAGTTTAGAGTTAGCTTGGATGTGGATTTCGGCTTTGGTTTTAGTCTTTTCTTCCTCACCTAAGAAAAGAAATGGGACACTACTTCTTCTTTAACACTTATTAAAAGAATGGAAAGTAAAGTGTATTATAACTTTTTTTTCTTTCTTCTCCTTTAAAGGTGAACGTTTCTTTTTTAATACAAAGGCCTTGTTTTCAGAAGTTTTTGAAAAAGATCTGAATGGGAATTGCATCTAATTTTGAAGAATCTATATTCTCTAATGACAATTGTATTGATTATGGCATGGGATCTTGAACCTTTTCTACTTCCTGTTAAGATTGTAGAGCTCAAAATTTGTTATTAGGCTGGAATTCATTCTTTGAGGGAGGCTAAGTCCTTAGGGCAGGTTGAGATCCCATTGTACTTTGATTCCTTTTCTCTCTTGAAACTTTCTTCAATCCTTTCTCATCATTATTCAGATGAGTAATTAAGAATTTTTTATGATTGGACATTTTTTTTAAAAGAATATGTCAACAAATAAGAGATCAAAGATGACCACAAACCTCCAATTTATGTGCAATCACCTCATGTAATTTCAGCCTTATCAAAATCTATTTCTATACATATTTTAACCTGAATGAGAATACCATATATATAAGCTCTACATAGCTTATATAATAATATATGTTTATATAAGCTCTACATAGCTTATATAATAATATATGTATTTTTATTGCTTTGAAAATATCCTCACCCCAAAAAAGAAAATAACAGAAATGTAGAAGTGGAAATCTAACCAAGAGGAAGAATGAAAATATTTCCATGTTTGAACTGAAATCAAGGATAACCTTGAATCTCAATTTTTGAAATTATAAATAAACAAATTCTTAAATTAATCTAAACTTGTTTTGATTACCGATTCCAAAAATGTATTCCGAAATATTCTCGAATCAAAATAAGGATGCCCTTGAACCAAAGCCTTTTCCCTAAACAACAGACCGTAGCAAACCCAGAAAGTGTTTCATTAGGCATTATGTATTGGCTTTTGATGACGCTGTAGAAAGCGTTATCCACGACGGCAAGTCACTGCAGTTTAGCTTTTGAATCTGAAACTTCTCTGTCCAATACGACGAGCTAAGGTGTCAAGTTGCAACTAGGTTTTTCAAAGTCTGTTGAAAACGTGACATCCCAACAAACGATAATAACATACCCACATTGTCCACACCAGCCATCTATGTCCTGCTTTTCACTGGTAATGCTGTGGCGATGACATAGGCAAAGGTTGCAAACCCTGACAAAATCAATTGATCTGTACTCGATAAAAGGACAAAATCCCATAGGTCAGTTCGGCCATTCAAAGGCTGAGATTAGCTACGTTTCGATGTCCATATAAGATGTGGACCAGGTGGAATCTTGTGTATTATAAGCGGGCACTATTACACAAGGTGATTGATGTGATGTGGCTGGTCCCCTATATTTTTTGCTTGCTTCCATGTATTGTATGATAATCAATGGGTCATCGTTCTGCTATCCTTTCGCTTCCTGCACTCCTCAAGTTTCCTTTTTCGTACTGAAACGTATTGCTTGAGATTAGCACTTATATATTGAATTTCTTGATTGGTAGATTTTGGAAATATTTTATTATAGGAGAATAGCTGGGTCAATTATTTGATATAGCTGTCGTTAATCAAATTTCAAAATATTCCCCAAATATACCATCTAAAGATGTCCCAAACATACCAAGACATTCACAGAAGCCCGTTGACATTATACCCAAAGAATTAAGAAACAAATTTACAGCCATGGAGTCCCTGCACTATCAACTGATTGAATTTTTGTAAGGAGTCCATATGAGCCTAAGAAATTGCGTTACACTTTTTCATTTGATGGCCGTTCTTTCTTGTTGGTTGCACATGGGCGACGTAATTATCCACTGGCCAGCCATCTCCTATACAGATTGTACGTGAAAGCAGTTGAGACTGATATTATTGATAGTCTAATATGTGTTTAAGCGCAAAGAATCCATTATTGTCGTTACGGGCAGGAGTATGAAAGTGGCACGGCAAGCGTGGCGAAACCAGCGATAAAGGAAAGCAACCGGCTCCCACGCCCACATTTTATTGTCCCACATTGAAGCTGAAACTTTCCCCGGCTCCTGCACCCACATTTTATTGTCTCGCATTGCAGCTTTGATCTTTTCCTCCTGGTGGCTTATGTTCACTTTATTTATTTTTTGTGATATTTTTGTGGCTGCTGTTCAAGCGAACCGGTGGTATTTCGTTTTATCTTAGTGTTTCCCTCGAATTCTATTTCATATTAATTTTATCAATATTTTGGTTGTGTTTGGTTGTGCTTATTCATTATGTAATTTGCCCTTTGCCCTTGGATTTTAAGTAAAATTCATGATTCATGCTATTTCAATAATTATAATTATTATTATTATTAGGTTTAAAGTAAAATTTATTAAAAGAATATTATAAAGTAAGAAGGCCAAATATTTAAATTACATTTAATATTTATATCAAATTTAGTTTTAATATAATTTAAATATTTATATAAAATTTCATACAATGTTAGTGTAAAAATATACCTTGTATTATGGTCTCACATTCAACCACATTCAATACTCTATGGACACAAATCCCAACGTAAGTGATTTGGACCTAGTGAGAGGATGCTAATCCCACGTGAACAAATTATCCCACGTGAACAAATTTGCTAATCCCACATGAACAAATTAGCAAATTAGCAGACAGTTATAAAAAATAAAAATGTGGAAGGATGTAAATTCTACATTTAATTTAAGCATATGAGCATTAGAATAGTTTCAATAATTTGATTCTTATATTTAGATTGAATTTTTCTTCTTCAGTGATATACTAACATTATCAATGATTTAAAATTTAAGTGTTATATTAATAACAAGAACGGTGATTTTGTTTTATAATAATTGATTTATATTTAATTTAATATTATTATTTAAATGTGATATTATATATTAATATATTTTTTTAACATTATTTTTTTAAAAATATTTTAGTTTGTGTCATATAAAAAAGTTAATAAAAAATATAAAATAATTTATATTAAAAATTTAGATTAAAAAGATAGATAAAATAATTGATTGACTATAATTATGTTCCCAAATTTATGTAGATTATGAATTTCACATTCAAATCTATTCATTATTTTGTCTATAAATAAATATATAATATTTAAGTTTATAATAACTTCTCATATTACATTACCCTTAGAAACTTATCGAATTACACATTCTCACACCATCAAAAAAAAGACGATAATATATATATAAGTAAATCATAAAATAATAAAAAAATAACTAGTTAATCTAAATTCAATAGCATTAATAATTTTGATAATATGTTTACATAAAGTATTTTTATAATATTATATTCACATCACTATTTCTTTACTAAAAGTTTTTAATGTAAATAAATTACTACTGTTTTACCAAAAACCTTAACTAAATAAATTAATATTATTTATGCTTGTTAATTTATTTACAATTAAAATGAATAGAAACTTAATATAAATTTGTTAATTTTTTATAAATTATTTAATATTTTAGTAAATAAATAATTTAACAATATAATCCATACTTTTTGAAGATTAATAATTAATTAAAATCATTCTAAATAATTAATTAAAATTATCAAAGTTTACTCGCTTTTGGGAGATCTCACCTTCCTAACTTGAAGTAGAGATCATCACCTTCCTAGCATAGAACTAAATATAATCGTGGGTCACTAAAATATTGATCCCTCCTCAAACACTCTTGCTCAGAGAATATGAAAACCTACCACCTCATCATTCAAATTATTTCCATCAACTTTTACTCGAAGTAAAATCATCCAAAAGCGACTGCTAACATGTTTAGATGTGCGTTTGAAGCCAGCCACAAAAGATTGCCATTGAGACAGGGTTGTAGCTGGAAGTCCATCGCTTTTTGTGAATACTGTGAGCAATCTCAATCGACTCCCATCCTGTCATCTGGTTGACATTTAGAAGATGGGAGGATCTTTTACACCATATATTAGATATGGCATTTGAATTGAAGTGAACGGTAGATAAATTTGGGAGATAAATTTGAAGCCACACTGTTCCAAGATGGAACCGTAGATAACTTTGAAGGCACGCTGTTTCGCGATGGATAAACTGTGTTTCAGTTGATAAATTAAAAATAAATTGTATATTAATTTTAAGACTGGCCAAAAACTCATAGAACAAATTGTTTACCGGAAATGATAAAAAATAAAGCATGATGAAGAATTAATTAAACTTGCACTCTCTACCTAAAGGAAGGGAGTTTAGAGTTTGCCTCGATCTTCTTTCTTTCTTTTCTCTTTTTCTTGCTGGTATGAGAAAAGGGGACAGGGCACTAGTTCTTCTTTAATATTTATTAAAAGTATGGTGAGTAAAGCAAGTTATACCTTCTTTTTCTTTCTCTATTTTGCAGGTGGATCTTTTTCTAATAAAATAGCCTTATTTTGAGAAGTTTTTGAAAAAGCCCTAATCAGAATTGCATCTACTTTTAAATAATATATATTTTCTAATGTCAACCAAAGTCATGATGGTATGGAATCTTGAACATCTTTTCCTTCGTTTTAAGATTGCAAAGCTCAAAATTTGTTATTTAACTCAAATTTTTTCTTGGAAGGACCCTAAGGCTTCAAGGTATGTTGAAACCCCCCTTGTTCCTTGATTCTTTCTCTTTCCATAAATTTGCTTTAATCATTTCTCATCATTATTTTGCGGAGTTGAATTCAGTTTACAAAGTGACCTAGAAATTTTATAATCCTTGATCAAAATATGTTTCCATGTATATTCTAGCACAAATGAGAATACCATCTATAGGCTCTATATGGGTTATATAATGATCCTCACTGTAGAAATAAATAAGGAAATGCAGAACTCTAATTAAGATGAAAGGTAAAAATATTTCCATGTCTCCATTGAAATCTAGGGTCCCATAGGATAGGAGCATTCCCTTTTAGACAATGAAGTAAGGACCATATCTGAAGATTAAATCCCTTGCTTCCTTACTTGCAAAATAAGAATAAAATAATCTTTACCACATTGAAACATTGCAACAAGGTCATGATCAACCTAATTCTTACCATTCCTTCCAAAAAATATTGGGCCATAGGCCTCTAAGTTTATCTAATAATCCTTTATCCTTTAAAATATTGATACTCTAAGCTCACACAGAAGCACTTAAGTTTTTCTTAGGAATAGCATTTGAGCATTTGTCACTTCTCATATTTTTAGAGATGGGATTGTCCTAAAAGAACACAGAACCATTGTTAAAGCAGGTAGAAACCCTTTATGAATTGGAGTGTATAGTATTGATTGAGATGGGATTGTTCTAGAGTAATGGATACCCATTGTGAAAAACAAATAAAAGTTAAGACTTTTATTTGCATCAAGGGATTACAATTTGCAAGAGTAGGGAGCCCTCAGTTTATTGGCTTCTCTTGGGGAAAAATGAGTATGGAAACTACATTTAGCCATTTGGAAAAACTCTATTTTTAGAGATGGAATTACCTCCATAAAAAGGGACACCCATTGTGAATGAACAATGAAAATCCTTGAATATGGAGTGAAGGGTTGCAATTTGCAAGACGGAACACTCAAATAAGGATTGAGAGATTGAGATAAAATGATAACTTCTCTACTTGGATTTGAAAAAAACTTTAACTATATATGGCTATAATACCCTATTTGCAACTAGAGCATAACCTTAACTTCATTATCTAAAGCCAATTATTTATAGGTATTTATAAATATGTTTTATTACTACAATTATTTTTCTAAATATATATTTTATGTTTTTTTTTATCACTATATATCATTACCTAAAAGTGTCCTATAACTTCAAAACAACTTCGAAACTAAAGTATTACAAAAATAAATTTTACTCAACAATAAAAAATTCCTTTGATGAATAAAACTAATTATCTTAATATTGTAGTGGTTACAACCACCCTCCAAAATTTTGGCTTGCATGCAAATTTCGGAGCCTACCTTGGACCATGCGATTGATCATCCTTGGTCAATGGTTGGTAAGCCGATGATTTCAAGCTCCCCTCATTGATCCCAAGATTTGTCTATGTTGTCATCTTTCTGCAGCATGAGTCATGTTTGGGCATAGTGGTTGTTGTTTTTCATGCAAAGGGAATGTTGTTTTTCTTCAAGGGAATTGCATGTGTACGAGTGCTTATCATCACCTAGACATGTTTCACACTCACTTCACGCACTCTTGTCACAAAAGTTTGTTGCATCGAACAAAGTATGTCTTATGCATTATGGATGGCCTATGTTGTGTCACTAGTGTCTGTCTGTGATCACAGTTGAGTCCTATCATTGTTTAATATGTGTCATTGGTATCACACTTAGCCATTTCCCAAGAATCCTAGCCTCATTCAACTTCCCAGAACTTTACATTTTTCTTCTGAAACCATGAGGTTTCCTTCCTTGCCTGCTGAAACCCTGCAACCTGTAGAGAGCCCAACTGACACTGTTCCCTAGAAATGCACAGAGCAGTCAGGTAGCCAGCACTACTCTCGAGAAATGTGCATAGTAGTCCAACTTCCCTCGATTCAAAAACTGAGAAAAGGTGTCCTCCCATGACCCCCTCCCATGACTGCCATCCCACAATAGTGTCGTGTACCTCCAAACTACAGAGTGTCTTCCAAAATGACATGTATGTCTTGCATGAAAATACTATGTAGATAGACCTCCTAGGGCCTCATTTTGGCAGCAGTCATTTCCCGTTGAAACCGTGTTGATCCATCTCTTAGCGAGTACAAGAGAAGGTGACATTTTGAGATCACTCCCAAGGAATCAAGGAGAAGGACCAAGAGACCAAGTAATGGGAAAAGATCAGGACCACATGCAAACTCTGTCTGATGCATGATCATCTTGAGGGTAAGTATGGTAAGTAAGGAACACCTTTCGAAGTACACCTCTTAGCTAAGTTTGTACAACTTCTTGTCATTGTGATATCATCATGTCCTCAATATAATGCATATGCTAAAACCAAAAAGGTCATTTCATGTCTTTCCTCTACATGTCTTGCTTCCTTTTCTCTTGTTTGACCAACCATCATCTTCAGCATGTTGATTGTTATGTCATGCCTATGACCTTGTTCTAGTGATGTTGAAGGCTTGTGTTTGAGTTTTTTTTGTGATGTAAACATCTATCGTACTCCCACACGATGCTTTAAGCATTGTCATGCAAGTGTTTTCACAATCATCTGAAGGTCTATCCGAAGTGTCACACTTGTCACTCTAACCATTAGATAGTCGTGCAGTCAGTCACACTGAGTATATGTTGTCTTTCTAGTTCGAGATGTCTTGTCATCAAGTCATTTTGAGTGTGCGTTCACAATTTCATGTGTACACGAGTTGACTCACTCACACACTTAACTATTTTTCCTAATATCTGTCGACCGAACAACCCTCCATCAGTCAGACCTCTGCTGAGATGCACTATGTAGTCTCAGCCATTAGTGACCAAGTACTGGTGCCCGAAATTTCATAGAGCTTAAGGTTATCCCCCACGCAGTCTTCTCTACGCAACCTTAGAGTCAACCTCGCTTATTGTCACCTAGAACAACGGAGAAGTTGTCGAAGAAGCCATCCCAATCTGTGCTGCCCAGAAGCCAATCCATCAAGCCTCTTGTTGGTCAACTCAAGATTTTTACCATGCTGTGGCCCCGAGCTTCAATCCTCCAAACATTTTCACAGAAGTTGCCAGCATGGCTACCTCAGTTGACTGATTAAATTGCACAGACAAGAGGGATAGGCACCCATTGCCTCTCACAACACTGTGTCTGAAAAATGTGTAGTTATGTTAGTTAGTCCCCCTACGAGCTATCATGTTCCTCCTCCTAAAAGATATGTAGTTGTCCTTGACTATCCACCATCTACCCGACACCTCACTTAGCCCGGAAGGTGCACAGACATGTTGAACATGACTTCCTCCCAGTTCTACACAGTTTTGGGTAGCAAGATCCCGCAACCTACACCTAGCCTCCCATGAAAATATTTTCAGTTTCCATTTTCCATGTCCTCTGCTACCCGTAATGACTTCCTGGGAAAAATTCCACAATTTTTCCTCCCAATTGAACGAGATCCTATGGAATTTCATTATTGTTCGGGACTTCTCCTCCAAGCCCCCTAGTGACCTATGCAAAATTTCTCTTAACAATTCCCCAAAGCCTCTTATCCCTGCCTAACATGTTTTCTCTGTTGTTTGAGAACATTGTCCTCTCTCCTAGTCACCTACACTTGGAAATAAAAGATAATGTGTCATGGTAGACTAGGGGATTTCTAGACTTGATTTCGTCTTGTCATGAGTGATTTCAAAAGTAGGTACATGGAGGAGACATGGTGCAATGATGAAGAAGATGAATAAGGAGTGCATGCTAGAAGACTTTCTCGTGGTTGGATGAACACAAAAAGCATACCAAGTAGCAGGCGAAGGAGACACATGCGCATGCATGAACTATCAAGTGAACACCAAGTCCATTGAAGACTCTGCACACTCTGCCATGTGGAGGTGAAGCTATAGTACACCATGGACAAACTCGTCACTTCGTAACACAGTAGCTCGACATGAACACCACAATCAACACATGCATACCTATAGCGTCATGTCGAGTTGTGTCATGAGTTTCCTCAGCCACTTCACTACTTTTGGTCATAACTCTATAATCAATGTAATGTAACCTAGAGCTTCAAGAGACCCATGAATGAAGTCAAAGATTCATGTAAGTCGAATAGTCATGAAGGAATTCGAATAGTCGCAAGGTCCAATTTCACCCTTGGATATATATACCCCTCATTTGTACATGCAAAGGGATTTTCAGGTTGGCTCTTCCCATATAACCTTGAGAGTCTGTAGTCTTTTCTTTGGAAGCAAGTAGTGGCTCCAATGCCTCGTTGTTGGTGTCCCAAATTGCTTTATTTTTATCCTATTCCCATAAAACTTAACCTATGTTTATCTCTATTTAACCCTCTAATTCCTGGACTAGTCCAAGATAATCATGTATTCCCACATATGCTTCATATTTCATAATTAAGATTTATTTTGTGCTTTATTAATTACTTTACATAGATTTCATGCCTTTTAGTACCTCTTGTAACTTATGCTTAACTTTCCTAAAACTAATTGAAGAACTAAGTGTTGATCATTATTTAGTGTGATCAGTGCAAGCAGATTCCTGCACCACCAACGATGTTGCTCTGTGATCTCCATGATAGTTTGAATCCTTCGACACGGGCATTTTCATCCACAACTCCTTGTTTGGTTGTAAACTATCTGAAGATGGATATTGGTGGCTTATATTCAGGGATACTTGCCAAGAATATGGTCTATGGCCAACAAAGTTTGTGCTTTATTATAACCATTAGTCAATTTTGCAATGGTGTTTGTTAGTTTGTTCGACTGAAAGGCTTGAATAGGAAATGACTGTAATTAGAAGAATATGGCTAAGGCCAAGAGACTGTATATAATGTAGATCGTAGGTAGAGCCAAGCTAGCGATATATGAGTTTGTAATTTCATTTACTTTGTAATTTGTATTTCCCTCGATTCTGCATTGGACTCACATTATCATGTATATCTGTTGATCAATTTTAATACAAGGAATGAACCATGTTTTCTTCACACTGTGTCTAATTTTTATTTCATGTGTGAATAAGTGGTGAACTATTTCGTTTCCTAAATGGGAAGCGAGTTGTTTGGCTAGGGCCCAACTAACCCAGCTCATTTACCATTTAAAAGGTTTGTGCAAACATTTATTCATTTGGAGTTACATGGCTTGGATTGTTGTTATGTTTATTTCATAAGTTGTGAGTTAAATTCATTTCATAGTCAAGCATGAACAGATCCATAGTTTGGAAGTTTAATTAAGTTTATTTATTTCTTGTAATTTCTTTCCTGCATTTACTTTATTGCAATTTCCTTCCCTCAATTCTTTTCCTACAATTTTTGTCCTAGTTTTCTTCCACTTGGGTCATGAAGGAAGATTCTTCCTATACTAGTGCACGTAGTTTCCTACACTCTAGTTTATTCATTTACTTCACAGCAAGTGTTACGTTCATTTTCCTGCATATAATTTCATTTATTCCTACAAGCAAAAGTATTGTTACTTCAAGTAATCATTCTTAATGTTAAGAGTTATACTTCTAAAGGATCGAAGAATGTTTACATGAATTAAGGAATGGTGCTATTGTGAACACCATAATTTAACTTGCATTTTATGACTTAAGAAAAAGGAACGAAAACATTATAAGTGAATTGCTGAAAGTTAGTTTGGTGCATGCAAATTACTTTGATTGCTGCTTTGATTATTACGAATTGTTTTTTCTTTATGAAGTTTAATTTCAATGCAAAGTTTAGTTAATTAAAGAATTATTTTTCATGTGTGATTTATCTCAGAATCTAGCTTGCATTACAATTCTTCTGAACATGTCATTTAATTCTTTTGAAATTAAATTGGAAACTTTGGTGAAGGAAGCTTTGTCTCGGTGCAAGAGTTGGTCCCTTGTAATAGGAACATAGTGATGTAAGCCTTGGAATTTAGAGCACCTCCATAAAGACATAAGTCTTCAGTAAATAAGATAAAATATAAATTTTCACATAAGTATTGTACCTACGATAGTGCAAGAAGATTGCAATAGTACAAGAACATGTTGATTGGTGTAGAAGGAAAATCAATTGGGAAACAGATCTTTGCAAGGGCCCACTTGTTAAGTTGCTAGCCATCTATACTGAAGATAAACATAGTATTTCATTTCAGCATCCAATATTGCTTCTAGTTGTGTGAAAGTTCCTTTACTTGATTTCCTCGCAAATTATTCTTTTACATTCCAACACTAGAATTTCTTTGGTGTCGATTGCCTTTAAGATTGTTTTCTTTCTAATTATACAAAATTTCATTTAAGAAGTAGGATTAGGAATAATGAAATTCCATACCACTTATGGCATTACATGTGCTTCATCTCTAAGTTTACAAAACACCCGGGTTGACAATTAAGTGTTGAGGAGTTTGCTTAAGTGCAATTCCTTCACCCAACATTTTTGTGCTGTTGTCGACGTGGCGATTTGAATTGGTAAGAATTTCTTGTTTTTTTCAATAGGGGTAAGTATACCATTATTTCTTCCTACAATGTGCTTATATTTGCTTGAAGGAATTTATAGGTGTCCACTTGTTTTTGAGTTACAACATTTTTATTCGAATTTTTTTTTTCCATTTTTTGAAATGAATGCCTAAAAGAGGTATGGGTCTAAAACTCAATAGGAGCCAAAGAAATAATGGTAAATCTGAAACCAAATCTCATATTGGGCCTTCGTTTGTAGGTAGAAATTCCAAACAAACTCAGACTGATCACGTAGGAACAGTCTACTTAGGCTCTCGCAACAGTAGTCCAGGTGCGACATAACCCACAAAGGGGAAGAAGGGGATTATTAGAACCCATAGTCAACCTTCTTAGTCTGTTGAGAGTGGTTTGTGTGGAATAACAACAATGGCAAATTAGGAAGACCATGTAGAAGGAACTGGTGACAATTAGGTAAATGAGGAACTTTCCACTTTTGGATTCACAATTGTGGATCTTGATACGCAAGTACAAATGGAAAATATTTCACGATCAACTCTTCCTCATTTCTATGGTAAGGTACATGAAGACCCAGATTCTTTCTTATTTGAGTTTGATATTTTGTGTAGAAGTTATGATTATTCATCTCATGCCCAAAAGTTAAAGTTTCTTCCTACAACTTTGAAGGACGCAGCAGTCTGTTGGTTCATGGGACTAGGAGGAAACACTATATCTTCTTGGGAACAAATGAAGATAGTGTTCTTATCAAAATATCAGGAATATTGTAAAACTAGAGATATTCAAGATAAAATCTTTACTATTGTGCAAAATGATGATGAGACTCTAAAGGACTACCTAGAGAGATTCATGTACATCCTCCAAAGGTAAAAGCACAAATTTGATCTAAGTACCATTAGAACCTTGTTCTTACGTGGGCTTATTGATGATGCTAGGAATAATCTAAATCCATTAGGACAAGGGGATATTTTTCAAAAATCTTTTGATCAAATCAGTGACTTGTGCAATAAATTCTTGAGGAACCAATATAGATCCAGTAAAGGAATTTAGAATAGAAATAAGAAAAACAAATCTACTAATTCTATGATTATTGGGTTAGAAAAAAAATGGACGATATGAAAATTGAAATAATGAATATTATTAGTAAACAAATAGACTCTTTGAAGTTTGAGCAAAAAATTGTAGAGGAACAAGAGTCATTATCTATCTTTTACCCAAAATGTAGAAGAAAGCATCTTTTAAGAGAATGTCCTCTCGATATTAAAGAAACTAATAAATGTGCAATTTGTACAGAGAAGCATGCCACCGAAAAATGTCCCTCCATACTTTGGCTAAAATTTGTACTTGAAGGAGGACAACATGAAGCCGAATCACTACATGCTATGGGAGCACAAAGAAACTGGCCTCAGGTAAGTGCAGATATGGCTCTTGAACCTCCACCGCATTTTTTTTGTTATAATGCACATTCATATCCCTTTCCTAACACTAGTAACTGTCAACATTGACAACATGGGAACCAATATCACTATGGACAACCATCCCAATCTTGGAGACAAGGATGGAGGGGGCAAAACCATTCAAATCATTGACACCATTCCTCTCATGCACCTATGCAGTCATACCTTCCTACATATGCACGTTACCCAATGCCATAACCATCATTACCTCAATTGAGTCGGCCAATGCCACCATTTCCTTCACCTCCACCATTTCGACCTTCTTAAAAGCCTGCCCAACATTTACCCAGACCCAATAACAAAGTGATACAAATGATCCATTCTATGAACACGCTTTATTCATCTAGATATTATTCCATGCCAGTTGGATTTAATGACCTCCAATTGAGAACAGGCAAGATAGTAACCTCAGAAAATCAAAAGTAGCCTACGATGATTATCAACAAGAAAGGTAAGGAGGAAACTCTTGACCATTCTAAAAAAAAAGGATGACACCATCCAGCCTATTCCCATAACTTCTGAGCCTTTTCCATCTTCTTCCAACTAACCTCCCTATCTAGAGAGTTTAGTTATGGAGAAGAAATATCCCATTCCTGAGTCTAGTCTAGCTTCTGAGCTTAGGAACCTTTTCATAAGGGTACCTTTGCTCAAAGCTATTAAAGAGATCCCCATTTGCACAAAAATCATTAGGGAACTATGCCTCAAGAAGCCACGAAGTATGATATTAGAACCTCAAACTATTCAATTTGTTGGTAGAGTAGCAGAGTTAGTGATGGGGTGTATGCACATGGAGAAATATATTGACCATGGAAACCCTATTGTCTCTGTTCATATAGGAGATGTCCTTGTCTCTAATGTACTTATAAACCTAGGGGAAACCATTAATGTTATGACCAAGAAAACCATGGATCAACTTGGATTGGTCCATATTTGTCCTAAGCCCACTGTGTTTGAACTAGAAAATAGATCTAAAATCAAGTGGGGAGGGGTGTTGGATGATGTGGTCGTTTCTTTAGACTCTTGGGAATACCTCACCGACTTCATTGTGCTTCAGCCAAAGAATCCTGTGGGAGGACATCCCTTGATCTTTGGATTACCAAGGCTTGTTACGGCTGCTGCTTATATCAGATGTCATTCTAGTGACATGTATATTTCCCATGGAGATTCCAGGAAGAAGGTCACATTGTATCCACCTGCTAGATCCATTCAAGAGCTCTGAGACACTTTATGGTTATACTATAGTAGTAATGAGGAGACTCAACCTATTTTCTTGATACATCAAAATATTGAGTTCTCGCATGAGGGTGAGATTGAAGACTTCCTAAACAATCTAGACACCATGCCCAATTTTGAGTCATTGAGTCAGATTTTTAGTCTAGATTTTCAGGAAAGATATAAATCTCTACCTCCCTCTTCACCATCTCTACCCACACCTCTGTCTCCTCTTGAGCCTGATACCACTCTTATGGAGGTTAGTCCAGGTAAATCCTTGTATATCAGTTTAGACTTGGATTCTTCCTAGCAAGAGCAGCTTGTGAATTTTTTGCAAAACCATCTTGATGCCTTTTCATGGGGCTATGATGATATGAAAGGCATCTCTCCTAAAACTTGTACTCATCATATCTATATTTAGGATGGAGCCCGACCTGTCCAACAACCCCAAAGGTGTATGACCTCAATTCTAAGAGATGTTGTAAAGGAAGAATTGCAAAAACTCTTAGATGTTGATTTTATCTATCATATTTCTGATAGCCACTGCATATCTCCATTGGTATTAGTCCCGAAGAAAGATGGGAGATGGTTCATTTGTATTGACTACAAAGAATTGAACAAAACCACTCTCAAATATTACTTCCCCCTTCCTTTAATTGATCAGGTACTCGATACCCTTGCTGGTAAGAAGTACTTTTCTTTCTATATGGCTTTAGCAGGTATAACCAGATACAAATTACACCTGAGGATCAAGACAAAACCACTTTTACATGTCCATGGGGTACATTTTCTTACCGACTGCTTCCCTTTGGGCTATGTAATGCCCTGACTAGCTTTGAAAGGGTAGCCTTGGCTATTTTTTCTAACCTCGAGCGTGTGGAAATCTATATGGATGACTTTTTTTTGTTTGGTGATTCATTTCAGGAAGCCTTCAAGAATTTAGAAATGGTGCTTCTTCGCTAACAAGAAGCTCATCTCACCTTGAGTGACAAAAAGTGCAGATTATTATGCAAGTTTGGGGTGATTCTTGGCCATCTTATTTCTAAAAAAGTTATCTAGGTTGACCCTGCAAAAATAGAAATTATTTTTAGTTTTCCTATACCCAAAACTCATATGGAAGTGATAGGTTTTCACTAACATGTAGACTTCTATAGGAGGTTCATTGAGAATTTCTCCAGGATAGCTACCCCCCTTTTCCAACTTTTGGCTAAGGATAGTGAGTTTTCTTGGTCAACAACTTGCCAACAATCGTTTAAGACATTGAAGTAAAAACTAGTCCAACCACCAGTTTTGAGAGGACCAAACTGGTCCCTGCCATTTCATATTCCCTTTGATGCCTCAAATATTTTTATTGGCACAAATTTGGGACAAGAAGAAGACAAACAATCTTATGTTATTTATTTCATTAGTAAAAACTTATCACCTGCTGAACTCAATTATACAGTTACAGAGAAAGAGTTTTTAGGTGTAATGTTTTCCATTAATAAATTCAGACATTATATTACAGGATATGAAGTCTCTGTGGATACTAACCATTCCGCAATAAGATATTTGATGAATAAACCATTAACTAGTGGTAGAGTGACTAGGTGGTTATTATTGTTATAGGAGTTTAATATTACCATTATTGATAGACTAGTAAAATCTAATGTAGTAGCACATTATCTTTCAAGATTAAATAATCCTAGTGAAGCAATTCCTATTGATGAAAATTTTCCTGATGAACATCTTTTTATTTTGTCAACAAAATCTCCATGGGTTTCTGACATAGATAACTATTTAGTCACTGAAACATTACCACCTCACCTATCTGCTCATGAAAAATGGAATATCATACAGAAATTCGCTGCATATTCCTGGTTTCGAGGAGACCTCTTTTACACCGAAGCATATCTCATTATTCGTAGATGTGTAAGATAGGAAGAAGTGTTTGATATTTTAAAATCTGGCCATGATGAACCTTGTGGGGGTCACTTCGCTGATAAGTGGACTGCATACAAAGTGTTACAGGATGCCTAGTTTTGGCCCTCCTTGTTTAAGGATGCCAAACAATACGCCAAGCGATGTAACAACTGTCAGTGAATTGGCTAATCTAATCAAACCAATGAAATGGCTTTATGTCCTCAGGTTATGATTGAGCCTTTTGAAAAATGGGCCATTGATTTTGTAAGACCAATAAATCCAACATCATTAAATAAAAAACATATTTTGGTTTGTACATATTTCGTTACAAAATGGGTAGAAGCTAAAGTTGTTTCTTTTGCTACTGAAAGAGTTGTTGTTGATTTTCTTTTTACTAAAATCTTTACTAGATTTGGTATGCCTAGAGAAATTGTTTCTGACAATGGACTATAGTTTATTTATAATTTGGTATAGGGTGTGATGGAGAAGTACAAAACACATCACAGGAAATCTACACCATATCACCGGTAAGCAAATGGTCAGGTGGAGTCCACAAACAAGGTGATTGAGTCCATATTCACAAAGACAGTAAATATTCACATAAAGGAATGACTGGAAAATTATCAGAACCATTGTTGGCATGCCTAACCACTTGGAGGAACAACACTAACACAAACCCTATGAGCTAGTGTATGGGAACCAAGTCTTCTTGCAAATGTAATTCCAGACCAAGACTTTTAAGATTGTAGTCCAATTGAGGCTAGATCTCTCTGAAGCACAATATCAACGTCTTCTATAGTTGAATGAGTTAGATAAGTTCCAATGGATGATGTTCAATAGAAAATCTAGGTTCAATAGTAGCACAAGAAGTGGCATGACAAGTCTATTTAGAAGAAGCAATTCCAATCGGGTGATTGGGTACTCCTTTATGATTCTAGATTCAAATATTTTAAAGGAAATTTCCATACACACTGGATGGGACCCTATGAGGCAGTCAAAGTGTCTGAAAATGGAGTCGTAGAGATTAAAGCTATTAATGTATGGAATTTTTTGTTCTTGGTAAATGGGCATATCTTGAAGGTATATTTTCAGCCCCTTACTAAAGGAGATTTTATGTAGCAAGTCCAATAGCAATCTCAGAAGGATTTGGTAGGTGGTAACACCAACGTATTGAATATTTGATTCTTCCTTTTCCTCGTTTAAAAATAAATAAATAAATGAATAAAATGACAAGAAAAAGTATAAAAAGAACAATTCCTTTAATTATGAAAATTAGTTGACTGACATGATTGCAGATGGATTAACCTGAAAACCAGCATGCTAGAAGGAATATTGATATTTCAATAGAAAGGGAATGTTACTTGATTTTTTAGATATGTTGCCACCAAGAAGAAGAAGGTTTAAGGATCCCAGCTATTACCCAAGTTTGGGGTCACTAGCATGGAAATTTTTATCCAAGTAAATGCTTAATTTCCCGTTGCAATTACCTTTTTCGGCACTAGTTCGGGCAGACCTTGAATATAAAATTCTACCTTTCTTATATTTTCCCATTTTGAAATTCCCACTATTTTTTTCTCTGAATCCCATAATGAATCACCCTCCTTTCTCTTCTAAAAAAAAAACAAAAGAAAAATTATATCTATCCAATTCCTTAAAATCCCTCTTTATTCCCTTGAATTTTTTCCACATCCCATTCTTGTTTATCCCCCTTGCTGATATTATTCTTGGAATCCCTGTTGTAATGTTCCTTCCCATTCTGAAAATTACCCCTTTCCCACTTCTTCATTCCCTCATAAATTGATTGTAGAATTTGATGCAATCAATCCAGAAGGCATGCTCATGAAACACCAAAGAATGGCCAATAAAAATTTTCTTGTATATTGAGGCAATTTTTTTTTTTAATGTCCAGCTACAGAGTTGTGTTCTATCATAATTTTTGTTTTGGTAAAATCCCTCGTGCAAGATGTGAGTGCAAGTAGTTAGTGTAAGCATGGTGCAACGCAAGCAAGATTAACGCAGAAGTGTGGCCTACTGTGGATGCAAGTGCAAAACAAACTTCACACAATCCAAGAGCATCGTATCAAGAATGTTTATGGAATTTTATTACTCTTCACATGAGTGATTCCTCCACTATTAGATCATACCATTATATATTTTAAGTAATAATTTTTTTTATCATTTATTGACTCAGGAAAATTTCTAAAGCGCAAGATATATTGGGTTCTGAAATCTAATTTTTTAAATGAGTACTGAAATATGTCTTCATTGAATTTTGTGGTAGACCGTGGGATATTATAGATTGTCTCAAAACTCATACTCACCTCCTTTGAAACAATCCCCCATCATTTGTTCATCATTTTCTTACCTCCTAACCTGATCATTATGACGATTACACTGTCGCCGCATAAGCCTTCACTACATCCAATCATTATTGTTCACCCGTAGTAGGATGATATGTATCTGTATCTCATCCAAGGAGCCATTGTTTTATCATTAAACATGATCGGTTGGATGGGACTAAAAAGACAGAGGATGGACGAACCTTCGGCATAAAAATCTCACCAACCATTGGTATCACTCACTGGAATCCTATTGAGGTTGTGACAAATTCAAAAATGGCACCCATAAGGAATGAGCCATCATCCTTGAAGGAGATAGAGGAAACTGTAGAATACCGAAACAGTCGTGCACTATTCTTGGAATCCAGATTCCTTCCATTTTTGTAGAAGTTTGATGGCTTCGACATGGTCGTGGTGCTAGAGTTTGTGAAGAGGTTTGGACGAGGCTGAGCTAGGGTTAGCTCATTAGAATTCGAAGTCATGGAGGATTCCATTGCGCAAGCTACAGGCTTGCCAACTAAATGGGAGAAATGGTTTAGAAAGTTGTGGCTTGAAAAAAAACAATGGTGTCAGTTTGTGATTGACAGAAAGCTCAAAATTGATTGGATGAAGGGGCTTTCACGTAGGTGGCATGATTGGAAAATGGTGATACCTCCTCTACATTTTACAGAAGTTCCTGACCTATGAGGGATGTTATTATTTAATGTTTTTATATCACATTTAGCTACTGCTACACTTTGAATTGAGGAAACTTATTAATTTTCCTTACTACTTCCTCTGAAGTCTCGATAAAATGGTGAAAGGTGTGCAGAGTTGGGATACAAGCCAAGTCACATATAAATTATATCATCATGGACTTATCACAATCCTCCTCAATAAATTGTTGGAAGAAAAGGGAGTGATCTAAAAGGAATTCTTGAAGGAGTTTCGGGCAAGGAGTGCAAGGAAGTCTACTGGCACGAATGCAAGCAAGAAAAGGAAGGCAGAGACACCATCCCCTACCAAGAAAAATGGTAAAAGCACGCTATTGCAAGAAGAAAAGAAGTCTATCGAAGACACTCCACCCTTGGCAAAGAAAAGAAAAATCAAAACCACGACAAAGAAGAATATTGTCTCTCCAGGGATGAATCAATATTAGTCAAGCTCTCTGATTGTGATTGATGGATGACCTCATGTTTTGCATAAAGACCATAACCTTTTAGTGCTTGCAAATGGAGTGGCCCACACCATGGTAAATGAAGAAAACATGGAAAAGGGAGACGACATATTGTTGTTTACCTATGTTCATAGATTAAGAAAGAGGAAGATGACACTGAGTGCAGGTGAAGTTTAGGAAGAGGGTCACGATGTTGATGAGGCACAACACATGGAGACCCTTGACAATTTTTATGAAAATGACATCGAAACCCTCAATGATTTTGATGAACAGGGTATTGAGGCCCCTGCTGGTTTAAATTAACAAGGTACTGAATCCCCAGAAAAATTGGAAGAACACAACATTAAAAACCCTATGGAATTAAGTGCGCAAGGTACTGAAACCCTTAGCATCAAGGCTGTGGAGGGCACCAAAACCCTCACTGATAAGGAAACCCCAGGCATAGAAACTCTTGGAGATGTCATAATGTAAACACTGGACACCCTTAATCTTGGCAATCATGGGACATACTTTGAGTCTGTTGTTGAGAAGGTATTTACACCAGTGGATCTCAACATAGAGTCCTTTACTCTCTACCTCAACTACTGAATAGTTGAATTGGAATAGAAAGTTCATGACTCAGAGGCTTTCAACCAGGTCATGAAGGAGTTAAATTGGCAAAAGCAAGGTGAGGTAGAGATGCTCAAAGAGGTCAAGAAGCAGAAATAGAAAGTGGAAGTATGGAAGCATTGGGCTTCCAATTGCTAGAAATGCCTCAACAACATTGTTGGAAATAATACTGAGAGGGGGGCGGGGTGAATCAGTATTATCAAATCAGTAAAAAATTTTCATTTTCACACTCAGATTCATATATGCTACTTCAGTTAAGGATAACCGCGTATATACATGACTGTGTTAAAAGCAACCAGCGTACATGCAGTAATCTTATGATTCAGTTAGCTTATCTTCAGTAAATGCATCAGAACATTATTAACCTTATTAATAGTAAGCAGAATAGATCATCACACATAAAGAGAACACACATGAACACCATGATATAAGGTGGAAACCCAATGTGGGATAAAACCACCTGCTGCAAGTCATCTCAATCTTCTTCTTAATAAGAAAATCTTTTTACAATATTTTGTACTGGTGCAGCCTTATACCAGTACGGGAGCTACAACCCCCTTTGCTCTTGTACTAGCCGATCCATTTACTAGTACGCAGGCTACTACCTGCTACAATGCTCCAAAGATTTCCTTTTAGCTCTTGTACTAGCTTAGATACTAGTACATAGGTGATGACCTACAATCTTCTCTCCTCCAGGTACCATGTTTCATCAATTTTCATACTGGATACGCTGAAGCACACCACTACAATCTGAAGGCCACGTTTCATCAAATTTTCATACTGGACCCATCAATATCATTGAATCACACAATCAATATGAATAACCCAATACTGAATCACTGAACCCTGTCAACAAAAGAAGTCACCAGAACACAGAGCAGAACCCTGAACACTATTCAAAACCAACTGAATCATCAACATCATAGCTTAAATGGTATACACTATTTGGACGAACCAAACCTGCATACATACGCGTTTTTACCAAAGCCAACCCGCGTATAGATCTATAAATATTCAATCATGACTTGCGGCGATTTCAAACTTAAGTTATACCCAGTTCAGATCATTACATGCGTCAGTATATGGATCTAGAATAAACATAATCAGTCATATAGAGATATTTAATTTCAAACCATTTGATCCCGATCTATCCTTAGATCTTGTTCTCCATCAACTTGAGATCCCTCCTTAGCTTAGATCAAGCAACCCATAACCTGCATACTAGATCTCATCCTTCATCAGATATTCAAGACTTTTTCCATACATTTGCCTAATGATCTTCTTCACCTTTTATAGTCTTAGGCCTTGCTCAATACCATGGTCCAAAACCATAACAAACCAATACCATCAACTCAATACTAGGGATCAATAGGTCTGTCGAGATGCCATGGTCCTAAAAACATAGGTTCAAATTCCAAGGACTAACCGCCATGGAGCAAAGTAAGTTTTCCCACATGTACGCGCTTTTCCGTGCATGGAAGTGCGTGCATACGCATACGCGACTTCTGATCAACAAACTCGCGTTTATATGCATTTTTGTATACCCAGAAAACTTGCGAGTATAACCTGCGTGTATACCCTACTTGGTATATAGCGAACCTGCATATATACGTGACTTGGTACATAGTGAACCTGCGTATATCCTGCCTCTGTACGCCACTTGGTATATAGTGAACCTACGTATATACTCAGCTTTCTTCATTCTTTGTAATCTGATCATCAATTCCTTGCTACTGATCTGCTGCACTATAATCTGTCATCTTGCCATCAAGGACAACACTTATATCATAATTCCAACAATCTCCCCCTTTGGACTTGATGGCAAAGCTAACTTGTCATACTTAGAACTATCATCTGATTCCTTTGGGTTGTCCTGCCTCCCATGCATTCAGTCACATCTGATATCTCTTCTGTAGATTCATCTAGTTATATGTAAGTGAGATGATCTTCTATGAGAGGGTTGCCATCAAGTACAACACATGTACCATAATGCCAACAATCTCCCCCTTTGGACTTGATGGCAACAACACCAAATCACTCTCCCCCTTTGACATCAAGGGCAAAGGGCGGACCAAGATATTCTCTTTCTTTGATAAACATTCCGCTGTCCATACTCCCCCTGAGTACTTGCTGAGGTCTCTGAACGAGCTCCACCTTTGTATATGCCATTGTGTACCAATCTGTCCATGCTCCCCCTGAGTACATGATGAGTCTTTGTACTGCTGAAATGTCATGTTCATGCTCCCCTTGAGCATAAGTAAGATCTGCAAAAAGATGTTCTACAAGAAGAACATGACTCTATACATTATACTAGACCTTCCTATCACCAAAAGACTCAGTACATCCATATGATGACCAAATACATTACATCTTCATCCCAGGCATAGTGGGGAAATCATCATAGGCCGTTACCTGACCTTGACACCATAAAAGAGATAAAACAAGAACATTGCATTATCCATCCCAGGCATAGTGGGGAAACCAGCATAGGCTGTTACATGACCTTGACTCCATAAAAGAGATACTACAAAAGAGATACATGACATAGAGATGAAGTATCTAGATCAAGACTTATGAAAGTCATCAACAATTGATAGCAGCAACAACTGTCAATCTTCATTCAGATCAACAATTAAGATTTCCTTCTGTTCTCCCTCTGCCTTTGTTCCACTTGAAGTCAACAACAGCTATGAACTAGAACCAAAAGCTTCTAAAATAATTCCAACAATGCATAATTAGAAGATTATCTACTCCCCTTGAACCTGTGCCGGATTGTCTCTTGTCAGACCCACATCAGAATATCTTCAACCAGAGCTTGCTCCTTCTAATATCCATTAAGCCTCCATATACACGACTTTCTCTGTACAGACCGGCGTATGTACGCAGATACTCTTTATTAAACTCACGTACAACTATTTCCAGATCAGAAACCTGCAAACGTCCTGTACCAAGGTGTGTCTACATATAGAAATCAATTCATCCTTTTGAACCACATCATAAAATCATATGTGTATAGCCATCTTATCAACAAGATCATCCATGTATCATCTATTGGGAATATCTGCATCAATCAACCCATGGGAGTACTAATCCATCAACATATAGATAATAACTCATCATCATCATGTCTCCAACTACCAGCTTTGTGTATCCAGCACTGTCATCAACATCAACAATCCTCATCCATAAGATCACCAAGTACCATAGGGATCCTGCATAATCTTCATGCATATGATAACAGCAGTATGAGAGACCCAAGATCATCATGTAAGCATGCACCATCAATCACAAATATGATATAAACATCAACAATGTAACCCCAAGAATCATATGAGATGGACAAGATATATCATTTAGCCATATAAGTATCATCATCAAGGACTATTAACCATAATGCCAACAATGCTTTGTTAAAGGCATGTGCTCCCCCTCAACAAGTGCCATCTGTTTGTTGTTAGATCTGATCATGTGTATATCAGCAACAATCATCAAGCCATCATCACCATCAAGTTAGGATCAAAATACTTCTAAACATCTTACAAGAATCAAGACATTTCCACTCATCCTCAGCAGACTATGACTATTAACCGATAGAGCAAATAATGGACTGAAACATATCAGACACTTTTTCTGAGCCTGTCCCCACTGCTTTTCCTCAGACTAACATATACACGACTTTGCAGTGTCTAACTCACGTATATACGCGAATTCCCTTTATGACACTTGCGTATGAGATTCAGGACACTGAAGTTGTACACTTTCAGCTCCCCCTGAGTCTGTTATGACTGTGCTGTGCTGAGAATCCTGTGTTGTGCCACATCTTTCTGACTGAACTTCCTTCTTCTTCCATACCTTCAAGCATGTTGATGATTTCTTCTTATCATGAACTCTGTTCCTGCATTCCTTTGCTATATGTCCAAGTTTGTTACATACATAGAATCTTACATGTTTCATATTCCTTCTATAGCAGTCAGCAGCCTTATGACCATACATATTGCAAGCAAAGCAATATCCATAAAAGTACCTTGATTGAGATGACCTTTCTGCATAATGATCTTGAACCCTTCTTCTTCTACATTTAGCTGCAACATGTCCAAGATTATGACATACATAACATTCAACATTATTCATAGGAGGAGTAAAGGATTTTCTTTGAGGAATCTCTTTCCTTGGTTGATGATGAGATGGATCTTTCATTTCTTCGTTGACTACTTTAGATTTCTCTTTAGAGTTCCTTGCTTTACCTTGTGAACTAGATTCACCTTCAACTGATTCATGGAAACCAAGACTGGTTTTTATAGCAGGAGATCTTTGACTACTAAGAATATCATCTAAGACTTTAGAGCTATCTTGAAATCGTAAAATCTTGTCCTTTTCTTCTATTTTACCTTTCAAGATATTTACCTTAACTTGATGTTTCTCTTCCTTTTCAAGAGATTGCCTTTTCAAATCTTCTTCAGCTTTTCTTACTTCTTCCATTTGTTCCCTTAAATTGAGAAATTTCTTTGCTTGTTCTTCATTTACATTCGACAGCATTTGATGAACTCTGAAGGCACATTCCAGCTGTGATTCCTGTTTTTCAATAGTTTGGAGCAGAACTTTATTCTTCTTCTTGGCTTCTTCAAGCTCTTCCTTTAGTGAGAGGGTTGTAGCTTCAAGACTTTCATAATCACTGGATCTATCTCTGAGATTTTTGATTGTTGTGTTGTTTTCATTGACTTATTTTCTTAGAGATGTTACTTCATCATGCATCTTTTGAAGTTTGTCCTTGTAGGACTTCCTTATCTTGCTTTCTTCCTCTGGTTTGTCATTTAGCAACTTTATATATTTGTCCATGAATAACTTCAGGTTAGCTTTCAGTTTGGTAGTTTCTTCTTTGAAGTCGCATTCCCTTTTGTTCAATAGATCTTGTTGATCTTTGATTGTGTCTGAAAGCCTTTTAAATTCTGCCTCTATTTGATATCTCTCTTGTTCACCCATAGGAGCAAGTTCAGTTGTTTCACTATCACTTTCATCTGTTTCACAAGGAAATATGGATGGAATATCAGAGGATAACACATTCATACCTGATAATGATTCTGAATATGAAGAGCCTCTTATGCCTAATCCCCAATCGATTCCTCCACTATCATAGTTTCTTTGAGATGTCTTCTTCTTCTTAAGATCTTTCTTCTTAAGCTTCTTTCCCATTGTTCCATGGATCTCCTTCAAGCGATCAAGCTTCTTCAGAAGGACTTGCTCTGATACCAATTGTTGGAAATAATACTGAGAGGGGGGGGTGAATCAGTATTATCAAATCAGTAAAACTTTTTCATTTTCACACTCAGATTCATATACGCTACTTCAGTTAAGGATATCCGCGTATATACGCGACTGTGTTAAAAGCAACCAGCGTACATGCAGTAATCTTATGATTCAGTTAGCTTATCTTCAGTAGATGCATCAGAACATTATTAACCTTATTAACAGTAAGCAGAATAG